>PVIA01012417.1:0-37976 GCA_004024845.1 Tonatia bakeri
CGATCCACTGAGTGGGTCCCAATCCCTTCAAAGAGAACTGTCCCCGCCTGTCCCCAGAGAACTGTGACCCCAGCACGTTTAAGGAGCAGACACTGCGGCGTGAGCGCCAGGGCTGCAGACGCTCGGGACCCGAGGTCCCCAAAACGAGGGGCGAGCGTGCAGGCGCCGGCATTCCGGCAAGACACTCACGGAGTCCAGCACAAGCTGTTTATTCAGCTGCAGCTCAAAGTCTTCCTTTATGAAGTTCACATCCCCACCGGTGTAGCCGGCCAGCTCCTGGGGGGGGGGGGGGGGCACCGTCAGAGGGGCGGCGACTCGCGCCCGGGTTCCGGAGCTGCCTCGCGGCGGCCACCATTCACTCGGGGCTGCGCCTCCTTGGGAAACCGCGGGCCCTCTGCTGGCCACTGTGTCCCGCCCGTTCTCAGTGGGACCGGGGCCTGGCGGGGACCCGGACCGCCACGTGTCCTGAGGAACCGCAGAGCACGTCGGCCCCACACGTGACAGAACTCGGGCAACACGGCCCCTTTATCACGGAGCTCGTAGGGGGTGACACAGCTCCTGTGGCCCAATCAGGGCGCGAAGAACACCCGCCAGTCTTCCACGATCTGGCATGGTGCGTACAAACACCCGATTTCCAGCCGCTCCTCTGACACTGAAGACCGGCCAGACCCAGCCTCGGTGCCCCACGCGGCCCGGTCCCCCAGCCCAGCCCCTGCAGGCCAGGCGGTACGGCCCCTGCCCGGAGTTGTCACGGGAAACCGCTCACACCACAACACGACACCCCCCCGCCAGGCAGGGACACCGCGGAGGCCAGAAGGCTTCGCTCACTCTGCTGCTGGCGAGGGCAGAAGGCTGACCCCTGAGAGGGACCAACACCCCTGCAAGCCATTCTGCAAGGGTGTTTACAGTTAGAAGCCGATCCACGTGGAAAATGGGCCTCCCGACCCCGGTCCCGGGGCCCGAGTGCGCAGGGCGCAGGGGAAGGCGCGCTACCTGGTTGACTTTCAGCAGCGCGCCCCGCTTGGGCAAGATGGAAGAGTTCCGGGAGTCGATGACCATGGCGTGCTGCGGGACACAGGTGCCGCCGTCCTCACTCAGACGGCCGCGGAACGGCGACGCCCACGCGGGCTGACGCTGCGCCAGGCCTCCTGCGCGCCCTTCCGAGCCCTCGCCTCGCCCCACAGGAACCCGTGAGGGGGAGCACCGCCCGTGCCCCACAGGAGAAGCTGGGAGCGGGACAAATGCTCCTCGCTCGCCAGGTGCATGCAGGCTGCACCCCCACCGCCCGGCCGGCTCCCGAGGGGCTCGCGCACACCTGTTCCCGCCACCACCACCGTCATCGAGAAACAGTCACAGGAGGCGCCCACAAACTCCCCAAACGACTAGGCTGCATCACTTTGGCCACCCCGTCTGTGACACCTCTCAGTCCGCCCCGAGGCGGGCGACGGCTGCGTCCCCACCCACACAGCGGCCGCAGCCGGGCCTCCCCACGCTCGCTCCACAAGCAGAGTCCTCACCGAAAGCGAGGACTTCAGCGAGTGGCCGCTCTCCTGTCGGACGGCGAAGGACGCCGTCCTGGCGAGGCAGCCCAGCTCCCGCCACACGCCCTCCCACTTGACGGTGTGGCTGGTCTTCCATATGGGGAACTGCAAGCACAGGCGCGGTCAGCCTGCCGGGGCCGGACAGCGGGGCGGCACCCGGGCAGGCCTTGGGAGGAGGCACCCTTAAGTCATTCACCAGTGAAATGCGTAAAGGTGACCAGTGAAATACAGAGAGGGAGAGAAGGGGCGGGAGCAGGGGAAGGAGGCTGGGGGAGCGGGGGACCGCGGCCAAGCGGGACACTGCACCCATGGCCGGCTGTCCTGGGAGAGGAGACTGCTCCCGGGGCTGAAAGCTGCCTGTGCCTTTGTAGCCGACAGGCTTCCTTTCCACCCAGAGACCTTCCGGCACACCCCCCGCCCGGCCCATCAGCCCCCAGGGAGGAGCGAGGGGACGAGGTCACGGTGGCGTGAGGAGTACCCTTCCTGCAGCCAGAGGCCGGAGCCACGGGCCCGGGTCCGGCAGGTGAAACAGTGGCCTGCGCTCTGTAGCTCAGGTGCTGCCTAGTGGCCTCGGAAGGGCAATGGTGACAGGCCCCAGCTGGGAGGGAGAGGGTGGAGGGCAGCCCAGCAACAATACTGGTGGGGGGAGGGCGCCCCTCCCCTGCCCCTCCCGGTGCCCTGCCTCTGAGGGGTCACTGGTGTCCCCGGCTGGCCCCGCTTGCCGTCTCTGGGCACCCAGTGCAGAGGCGCTGTGTCCGCCCCCGGGCACGGAGGACGGACGACGGGAGCACCACTCACGCTGTACTCCGCCGAGACACCCCGGTCCGTCTCCCGAAGCGAGCTCCACGGGAACTGCCCGGTGACCTTGTACAAGTTCACGGAGAAGCTAGGAGGCAACGGGACAGGGCTTACCCGCCGGGGCCGCAACCACACACACTCGACACGACAGGCGGAGAAACGCACTGCGGGCGCCTCTTTGGGAAGGACCCCACGGTGCATGGGGACACGGCTGGGGTGTCAGCCGACTCCCCAGCAAGCTGCCCCTCTAACTTGGAACCGGGCGCCTGCACTCGAGGGTCTGCTTGGCCTCCTACTTTCTTTGGAAGTTCCCAGGCTGTGGCTTGAAGAAAGACAGGCCGTAGGAGGTCTCCTTCGTTCCGTAGGAAAACTGAAACGTCACCTTCTCCGCACGGCCTAGGAGGTTGGGCAGCTTGAGGCCGAGCACCTGGGAGGAAGAGAGTGGGGCGTTGAGAGAGAGGGAGGGAGGAAGGGAGGACGGAAGGAAGGAAGGAAGGAAGGACGGACGACAGCTTTCTGAGAAAGCCGAGGCCGGGGAAGGGTCCCCCTGAGAAACAGGACACACGACGGGCGGGGGCTGTGGATCTGGGTGGCCACGCACCAACACTCTTGCTCCCTAAAACCTGTCTGTGCTGCACGCCCCTCCCCCGTCCCGACCGGTCGAGGGGCCAGCCCCCCACCCCCGCCACTGCGCTGGGAGGCACAGGGAACCAGCTGTGGTGGGGGCTCGGGGGGGTTGGACAGGAAACTTAACATGAACACCCCCACACCATTCCCCATTTGCTGCTGACGTTCCCACGGCTCTCAAACAACCCAAAGCACAGGACAACGATGACGAGCTCTAGGAAGACCGAGGAGAAGCCATCGTGGTCATCTCGTGTTCGATGGGCGAGGGCGGGGCAGGGCCTGCACGCCCACCGTCTCACAACACAGGTACAGCGCAGGTGCAGGCGTGAGCGCAGGGGGACGGGGGTGGGCGGGGGGGAGCCTACCATGCTGCCCTCGTTGTTCCCGACCATGGTGTTGTAGCTGCCCGTCAGCCTCCTCAGCTCCGTGACCTCGAAGGTCACGTCCAGCCCGTTCGGAAGGGCGTCGTCGCCTGGGGGGGCAGACGCTCTGGGTGAGGCCCGCAGAGCTGCACGTGCACGCCCACCCCACTGCGACACAGCGTGAAGGCTCGTTTGCTCCTCACCCTCCTCTAGAAACGCTGCCCTCCATCCCTAAGTTCGAGAACACTGCCACCCACGGCCACCCGCCTCCACGCCGAGGCAGCCGGGCCCCGTGGCTGCGGCAGAGAACCCCAGGAAACAGACCCCGCTGCAAGGGGACGGCACACAGACCCAGTTACCCCCGGGACTGCCGACCACCGAGGCCGGGCCGCCTCTGCCGGGACACACACACCACCTCCGTGACCCCGGGGCGGGGGGGGAGGGCTCCAGGGAGCAGGACAGCAGCACGTACCTTGGCAGGTGTCGATCAGAACGTCCACTTGCTTGAATATCCCCAGACGGAGCAGTTTCTCCCGGGCTTCGTGTGACCTCCGCATCACCTGCGAGGCAGGACAACCAGGGAGCGTGTTTCTCTGAGGATGTCAGGAAATGCGCCAGGGGCCCGAGAGCGTGTCTGTCTGAGGCTGGGAAACATGGCAGGCCCCGGGCCCGGGCCAGCGGTCACCGCCGCGTGCTGGCACGCCCCTGAGACGCACCAGGATCAGACACACAGAGGAAGGGACAGAGCTCTGCAGGGCAACAGGAAGTCCCACTCGGAGAGCGGAAGGCCGGGCGACGACACAATCCCTTCTGTGCGAGCAAATGGGCGCACGGGCCGAGTTTGAAAGCACTGGGCCGGGCAGGCTTTCCCGGCGAGAGTCTCGACCAGTCGCTGGCCGGTACGTGTGCAGAAAGGACGCCCCGGGGTCTGCGTGCACACGGTCTCCAAGTTGTCGGGTCTGCTGACCACCGTGCTGCTTTCTCCGTCCAGAGCGGTCCTCTCCGCCCCAGGAGGCCTCCTGGCCAGAGGGACAGGGGGGTGGGAGGGGAAAGCACTCGGGGAGCCGAGAGGGGAGGAGCCTGCATCAGAGCAGAGTGTAGGGTGCGCCCCTCAGGAGCAGGGGTGAGCCCGAAGGGCTTTCAGTGTTGGGGAAAACAGTGGCATGTCCGCAGGACTGGAGCTGACCGTGTGGGTAAACGTGGGGTGGGGGGGAAGTGGACACGGAGGGGGCAGGGGGCTCCCACAGCAGGCCTGGCAGCTGAGGGCGGCCGGACACGCCCAGGGTGCGGTGTCGGAGGGGAGCCCCACTGCCCAAGGGGAGCCCCACTGCCCGAGGGGAGGACAGATGACACCCAGTTCAGAGGCGGGAGTCCGAGGACAGTCACCAGCTGGGTGGGGCTGCTGAGAGGTGAGAGGGGCCTACGGATGGACACCATGGCTCTGGGCTCCCCGCAGCTCTGGGCTCCCCACTTCTCAGTGCCTCGGGAGAAGTCGGGGGTGGGGGAGGGCAAGGGCTGGGGGCCAACGAGGAGTCCAGTTTCCCGCTCAGGGTGCAGGTGTTTGCGGTGACCCCACGAGGGAATGCTGAGTGGGTGATTGACATTCAGGGCTGAAGCTCAGCGGAGAGGAAAGGGGTGGAAATGAGGGTGAGGAGCCCTCGGCTGAGAGGCTGCAGCTGAAACCAGCGGTGGATGAGCTCACCCAGGGACCGACCCTCGCAGGAACCAACACTTCAGGGGTTGCAGGGAAAGGGTCTGCCAACGGGCCTAAAATGAGCGCGATGAGGTAGAAAGCAGCCCAGGAGAGTGTGGGGCCCACGGAAACCGAGGGAAAGGCAGTGTTGTGAGGAGGAGGGTGCAGGCCCGTTCTGAGGCAGCAAAGCAAGAAAAACACACTCAGCGAGACAGCTGCTGTTTTCAATATGCAAGAAGCTTCTTAATAAAAGCCCAACAATCCGATGGAAAACAAAGTCACCAGCAGGTAATTCACAAAAGAGAAATGTGAACGGCCAAGAGACATGGAAAGGGGCTTCATCTCAGTAATTAAAAGGCGCAAACCAGCCCTGGCTGGTGTGGCTCAGTGGACTGAGCGCTGGCCGATGAACCAAGGGCCACTGGTTCAATTCCCAGTCAGGGCACATGCCTGGGTTGCGGGCCAGGTCCTCAGTGGGGGGTGTATGAGAGGCAACCACACACTGATGGTTCTCCTCCTCCCTTCCCCTCTAAAAATAAATAAATAAAAATATTCAAAAATGAAAGGTGAAAACTGGAACAAAAAAGATAGTGTTTCTCACCTAACAGGTGGGCAGGAGTTTTTAACGTGTGTCACCACCCCCATGTTGCAAAGCAGACCCGCTCCAGCCTCGCGTCTGGGGTGTGGCCTGGGGGTCTCTTGCAGGGCAACGTGGCGCACGTGCTGAGTACAGAGTGCCCACCGTCCGGCCGGCAGTGCCACCTGCAGGAGCCGACCCCAGGGTGGGCCGACACACGGACACTGAGGCGCTCGCCGCAGCCTCGCTCCTAGGAATGAACGCTCCGCCTGCGTCCCAGGTGGCACACGCAAGGCCCGCCTTGTTCCACCCGGCCCGGCGCCTCGTTTCTGCCCGGCGGCAGCGACGAGCCCTCACTTAACTGTTAAGGAGTAGTCACATCTACACGGTCCTGAAATGACACTCGGCCCTTAGAGGGAACCATGAGGCTGATGCGGCGCCGGGGACAATGAGTCTGACGCCCCTCGTCTACGTGAACGCCCGCCCGCGGGAAACTGTTGGGTAAGCAATGGAAAGCGCCCACCGTGGGACGCCATGCGGGCGGCACGTGCCGGTGTGAGAAGACCTCCCTGACCATCAGTAACGTCCGCCGAGAAAGGAACAGCGCAGGAGGAACATGGGGCACAGGACTGTGGTTCATGGGCTTGGCGCGTCCCTACCCGTGCGCCACGTTCCTGGGAAGATGGGCAGGAAGCCCGAGGCCCAGCTTTCTCCGCAGGGTGGGTGGCACCACTACCCCATTGCATGGTTTTATGCTGTTTTTTTTTTAACTCTGCTTATCTTACAGCGATACTAACTTCTAAAGGAGGGGGGTGAGCACTGCCGAAAGGTCAGGGGAAGGAGGACTGAAAGGAGCCGCTGGCCCAGGCCACCAGGAAGCTGGGCGTGGTCTGCCCAGCACGTGTGTGGGGCTCCAGGACCAGGAGCACAGGAGGGGCCCGCGGAGGACAGACGGAGGACGCTGCGACCCAGGGAAGAGACGGGAGACACGCAGCAGGGGCCCGAGGGGAACGCCCACGCACCACCCTGCGAGCCCGGGGGGCCCGACAGAGGGAGTGCTGGGGAGCGCCAGGCAGGGTGCTGGGGGGGCAGCGCTGGGCACCGGCAGCCCCCTTCCAGTGCTGGGGCGGCTGTAAACGCAGGGAGTTACCGGCCTTGGAAAAGAGGGCAGACGCCCCTCCCCAGGGATAAGGGTGAATGCAAGCTTGAACTTAACCTGTGTGGGTCTGTGGGAGGCGCCTGCAGAACTGGGGGGTCAGCGTGGGGCACCAACGCTCCCTCTGGGGCGGGAGGTGAGGGCCAGAGCGCAGAGGCTGGGGCGGGGCACGTGGCGGGGTGCAGGCACGGGACAGTCGCCGCGTCTTCCGAAGGCAGCGGAAGCGTCCCGGAGCAGAGGGAACACTTGCCTCGATCAGGTTCTTAGCCTTAAAAACGTCTCCAATCTCGTACATGATGATGTCATCTTTCGTCCTTCCCAGCCCGTCGAAGTGCACGTGCTGCACGACCACCTGCGAGGGACAGAGGACAGATGGCTGAGCGGGGCTCGGGGCGCGCGGGCGGCTGGCGGAGGGCTGAGGACACACGTCTGCGTGACTTCCCAGGGTTTCTTTCCAAGGTCAATAACCGCACTTCTTAATCCCAGACTGTGTTCTGTTCATTTGTCACACCTTTCAAATAACCGGTGACTGGAACTTAGCCTTTGCTAGGTCTGTGCTTCCTGTAAGAAGGCCATAAGGTCTCTGAGCCCAGATGACCAGGGACCACGTCCGTCCCAAACCTGGCGGCACAGACCCCCCTGCACGTGCCCCCCAGCGTGCCCCCCACCCCCCAGCACCGGCCCCGGCACGCAGACTAGGGCCCCGCTTCACACTGTAGGCATCTCGCCCGAGATCTCGTGCGGTCGGCACAGCGCGGGGTGCTGGCTCCGAGCCCCCGCCTCTGTTCCCTCGCCAGACAGTAAACTCTTCAGGAGTGGGAGCCACCTCTCGCTCACCGCCGTCCCCGTAAACGCCACTCCACACAGTGAAGGTGCAGAGGTTTGTGTAAGCTGTTCAAGAAAAATGCACCGACTGCCAGTGGGACACGGTTACTCCGAACACGGGGTACAGCGGCGGACGGAACACAGATTCCTGCCGCCAAGGGGCTCACGTTTCAGAACGGCCAGAGAAAAGGCAGCGTGTGTGATAAAGTGGGCGGCACCGAGTAACGGAAAAATGAAGCCGAGATAACAGGAGTGCCAGGGACATGTCCAACGTGCAGGTGACTGGGCACCACACGGGGAGCATCTTCGTGTGGAATCAGTGAACACGTGCTCACGTTTCTCCAGGGGCCTTCCATTGCAAAAACAATGAAGTTATGAAATGTTTCACTCAAGACCCAAGGCCTTCTTTCTGGGCGCGGGGAGCAGAGTGCAAACTGCAGCAGAATCTGAGTCAGTCTTTGAAATGCCTTCTTTTAATGACATAAATACAAACTGTTTGTCTGCACTTCCCACATAAACAATCAAGGAAAAATTACTTTTCTAAAACTAGAAAGTAGTTAAAAACTAAAATAGTTAAAAACCACTCTAACTACTAACACACTACTTTCCTAAGTCACGGGCCCTCCTACAACATAGTGGGCTACACGCTCTTCCCCAGGAGGTCACACTTGGGTGCAGCCCTCCCCTCCCCTGGAGGGTCAGGGAGGGCGTGTCTCCAGCAACAGCCACAGGGTCCCCCAGAAGTCACGCCTGCTCGAGTGTGGCCGGCAGGCGGACGCCTACCATGGGTGTCCTGACGTACAGTTCTCATGTGCACATTTCACCTAAGAGGTCACCTGGTCTGCTCGAGTGTGACATTGCTGTGTTACAGAATGACACCCTTACGGTTCTGTAATAGAAAAGGGGCGCTGTTTGTGCCGGACCCTGTGTCTCACCCGTCAACGGAATGCTTACATCTTTGTTTTCGAGAATTTCCTGTTTGGCTTCAGGTTCAACTTCCACGAACTCAGCTTCTTCTCCCAACCCTCCGAACTCAGGCCCACTGGCTGGAAGCGGCTCCAAACTCTGCAAGGGAGGGAGGAGCCACAGATGAACGGACTCGTGACGCACAAAAACCCAGAATCTTAGTCTTCAGACAGTGCTCCAGAAAACTCGGTACCACATACCAGTACTCTGGTAAGGGGAAGCGGGGTGGGGGCGGGGGGCCAAGGGCATCAGCAGCTTTGAAGTACAAGCCTTATGTTGGCGGTGGGGTCCTCGGTGTCCAGTGGATTACTGATAAATAAAATGGAGATGAACTGCCAAGTAACTGAAAAGGTCGGGCATGAACCTACAATGACTCAGTCCTGAACCGAGGATTATAGCCAATGTAGTTCTGAACATCTGAGGCCCCTTTGAAAACAAAAATAATTTAAAAATAAGATGCCACAAAGACATATATCAGGAAAAGAAAAAAATGCTTTTCTGTTGTTAGGGAAAGTTTCTTAATTTTTTGAAACAAAACTGGATACATTTGAGGATAACTAATCACGCAGGCTGGCATCCCAAGTTACTGTAATCCACTGCTCTGGGCCGGATAGATTTGTTTTGGTTCCGAAAGTCTCAGCCACACTAAGAGCAAACTGCTGGTACAGTAGGTCAGGAGAGGTCACTTCCTTCGATCTGAACTGCCATCAGCTCAGAAGCACTACGGCATCTTCTGAACTCGGCCTCCGCGGGCCGTGCCTGCTCAGTCCTCTCGGGGAGACACGGTAGTGTGCACTGTATGTGTACAATAGCGTGTTTTACACACATGCTTGCCCAGCCTCAGGGATCCCCAAATTGCCCAGCCTCAGGGATCCCCAGACACTCCTGGAATGGCACCGGGTAATTGTGCAAACACGCAGGTTTGGGGAAAACCAGGCTAACTGCTTCTCTGGTGCCTCCTTCCTCCACCGTCTTCGCAGAAGCACCTCTGAGTGCAGAGCACCGTCAGACCCCTGCGGCGTGCAGGGCGAGGGGGACTCCGGACCACGGTCACCTCCCCCCGGAACACTCAAGGCCTCTCGTCAGCACCCCCTGTACTGTCTCTGGTCCCTGGAAAGGCAGTGACCTGGCAGCACCCTGCCCTCTCTCCCATCCTTGCCCTAAAAGACCCAGACGGTCCCTGGAAGCACCTGCCGGCTAGAACCCAGCCAGACTTCTTTAAAAGGCGCACGAGGAACTCACCGCAAGGCCCACGTGTGCCCCCGGACCCCACATTCCCGTCTGGGCACACGCTGTTCTCTCTGCGAGAAACAACGCACCCCCAGCAGCGTAGAGAGCCACTTAAACGGCATCTCCGTGCGCCGGCCCTGGCTTCTCGCAGAATCGGCCCCTCCTTCAGGGGGACACCTCGACACCGGGAGTTTCTGAACGTTCCTTCTCTGTCGTACTCCTACCGGCCCCCAGCGGCCCCGGTGTGTTGGAAGAGCTCATGTATCTGTGAAATGAGCCACCGAATGGAGTTTTTCTTCTGCGCATTGAATAAACCTTGACCGAGTGCCTGGCGCTCACCGAGCCTCGGGCTGAGAGCGGGGACGCTGCAGGGGCCGGACAGAGTGAGCCCCCGCCTCGCAGCACTTGAGGTGGAAAGGGGAAGACCACGCTGGGCAAAGACCAAATAGTTCACTTCATCCCTTTTCACTTTCGGTGTGTAACATTTAAACAACGGAATCATTATCATAGTTCTCAAATATACTGACAAATTAAAACAGTAACTTCTCCCTGTACCATTTCATTTCCTAAGGGTGTTCTCTATCTAAGCTTACACAGTGAGAAAAGTGAACCAAATCTGTGCAAGCTGTGTGTGCAGGGTGTGTACTGTGGTTACAAACATATGCACATATTGGTCCCATTTAATCTGAATGTTAAACACACACGTTCTGCCCGGGCAAGGCTTATATTCCATTACGTTGTAACAAATCCATTGAGAGTCCTACAGTTTCAGAGTATGCAATGAGATTCACTAAACACCTGGCAGACCCGCTTGCCTTCTTCAGTCTGAAATCCGGACTGTAAGATGATGTCTTTATGATGGTAGTTATGTCAAAGCCTGATGTCCTCCAGTAACTGTCACTTACTCACCAAATATTAAGAACCTACTATGTGACAAGCACTTACAAGATCCTCATCCTCGCAGAATTTATATTCCAGTGTCCGGAAGAGTAGGCATAGCGTTAAATATTTGGAAAAATAAATTACAATAAATATCTGGATCTAGCCTCTCATCTTTAAGCTGATCAGCCTACACCAGCCAGGCAAATTTTACTGACCACTGCGTGCCAGGCACAGCACAAAGCAGTGTAACTACCGGCACTGGGCGTGAAATAAGCCGAATGAGTTGTGACCAGCATCTTTAAAGCGATACAGACTACAGTCAAATGGAATATATCAAAAAATTACAGGTATTTCTGGTAAATATTGTTTCACATATGCACGAGGGAACTGGACAGAGAACACAAGATGTTTCCCTACTGTGCGTCTTGACCGGAAAGTTCACACAACACTGGCCACTGGAATAGAAAGACAAACTGAAATAAAACATTTCTTGTCACATTAATGAGAGCAGCAGCCATCTCAGCAGCAGGAGTTCAACAGAAGCAGACTTTTTCTTTTCCTGTGTCCCTGGCACCTGCAAAGGTGCCAGGCACAGCAGCCCACGGGTCAGTATCCCCAGAATAAATGGTTGCTTGCTTTGTTCAAGATGCTACAAAAGACGCAAGCCCAGTAAGATGCAGTTCCTACTTGTAACGTCTAGAAACTGAGAATCTAAAAGGACAGGATAAAAACGGAAACAGAGATAGAACAGGGCGGGGGGGGGGGGGATGTCAAGGAAGTGAGCGGCACAACCACAGAAGTGGGGTAAGGGGGGGTCTAGCCAGAACTCGGGACTGGGTTCTAAAAGATGGGAACACTGTGACAGCTAAAGGACGGGAACGCTGTGGGCGGGTGATGGAAGAGGGAACGGGGTGCGACAGTGCCGTCCAGAGTGTGTCAGAAAAGCAGCGCTGTGTCATTTGAATAAAAGACCTGTGAAGTCCTACTCCGGACCCTTGGCTGAGAAGTCTGGGCTACATTCTTTTGGAAGACGGTGGGAAACGGTGGGAACTTGTGAGCAGCGCAAGTGAAACTACCCCTGTTGCAGTAGGAGAGTCGTTTTGGGGGCTGGGATTCGGGAGATCTGAGCTTTGGAACACTCTAAGGCTCTAACACTGCGCCCCTGGACAAAATATTCCTTCTCGGGCTCTCAGCGAAGATGACGATCAAGGAGAACAGTTTAGCAAGCAGTTAGTTCGCGCCACGAACACAGTTAAGTACTTTGTACTCATTGCCTTCCAATTCTCGCAAACAGCCAGGCGAGTGGGTGCTACTACCGCCTCCACTTGAACAGGCGGAACCAGAGCACTGGGAGGCTCCGTCTCGGACGGTAACCTGGAGAAAGGGCTTCTAGATGGGTCTGGGTTGCATGGCTTCAAACCACACTTGCTGCTCCAGGAGGTGAGCGTGGCTCCGGCAGCGGCCGACTGGGAGACTAGAAAAAGCCACCGGCGAGGAAAACTTAAGAGTCTGCCCCAGGACATCACGGGAACTTCGCCACTCCTCTCAGGGCCACTCCTCGCTGAGTGACCTTGGGCAAGTCAGGCCCCTTCTCTGAGTATCGGTTTCCTGCTCGGAGGTCTGCGGGACGCGCTAGAAGCGTCTTCACGGCCTCCGCGTCCCGCGCCCTCGGAGCCCCGTGGCCAGGGGATCCCTGGGCGCAGCCGCGAGAGCGTCGCCACGCGGTGCCCTCCCAGAGGTCACACAGCCCGCTGAGCCTCTTACCCGGGCGTGCACCGTCCCCATGTTTCCCTCTCCGACCGCCGCCTCGCAGTGCAGCCCGCGTCCAACCCAGGCTCGGCTGGTGAGGGCAGAGGGCGGGGCCGCGGTGGCGGAGCTACCGGTCAGCGCACCACCTACAAGCGGCCGGACGCGGCGCGCTGGGGGCGGCCATGATGTCCCTCCTTAACCCCGCCCCCTGGCTCACGATGCTTTAATTCATTGGCTCTTTAAGAGTCTGTAACCCGGATGTTCATGTGGACGCCGCGCAGCCCTGAAGCAAGCGCAAAACGCCCAATGATGCCTGCTGAGCTGCTGACAGAGCGCAGTTCTGCGTGGGTCTCTGCTAATGGCAGGTGTAGGGAGTTGCCTCCGGGATGGAGCGCACCATCTTCACCCAGGTGTCGCCCTTAGTCCTCCTGGCACCCCGGCCCCGTGGGTGGTGTGTTGTCCCCACGCTCCTGCGAAGCGCCGAGGCTCCCCACACCCTGCTTGTAGCCCTGGCCTCACCCAGCGTCGGAGCAGCGCGAATCCGACTGTCGCCCTGTGCCCCTCCTGCTGGCCGCACGGACCTTTCCAAGTCACTGACACTCCCTAGGGCTCAGTCTCTTTGGCAAAATGAAGGTGATGGTCATAGCTACTTAACAGGGTTGGATTTATGGGGTCGTGCGTCAGAGACGGGACCTAAAAACGCCGGGCATTGTGCTGGGAGCGGTGGCTAGGTGGCCATCATTCATTCTGCTGCAGCCAATAAATAGCAGAGCATCATCCAAGGGTTCAAATGTGGCCACGCACGTTGAAGAACAAGGGGGCCTGGGGGCCTCATTTTTTAAAAAAGATTTTATTTATTTTTAGAGAGAGGGGAAATGAGAGAGAGAAACATCAATCTTGTACGTGCCCTGACTGGGACCAAACCTGCAGCCGAGGCATGTGCCCTGACTGGGAATCAACTGGTGACCTTTGGCTTTGTGGGATGACACCCAACCAAACTGAGCCACACCAGCCAGGGCTTGGGGTCATTTTTTTTGGTGGTGGAAACAGCCCTGCCTAAAAAACCCCCACACTGTATTGTGATAAATGCCAGTCACGCATTATGAAAAGTGCAAGGAACGAGGGAAGAGCCAGAGAGGAGAAGAGGAATTTTCAGCATCAGCTGGACCCTCCCCAAAACAGTACCATTCCTTTCTTTTCTCCCTGTACCCCATCCCAGAGACCCTGGCACCCTTTCCATTTAAACGGCAGCGCCCTCCAACAAATGAACAAAACAGAAACAGACGCACCGATACAGAGAACGGACTGATGGTTGCCAAAGGGGAGCTGGTGGGTGAACTGGTGAAAAAAAACACTTGAAAAGAAACAGGCTGATGCCACCATCCACCCTCTGGACTGAGTTTCATTATTTACTTATGAGGGGGGGAGGGAGGGAGGAAGAGGGAGAGAAACAAGGATCTGGGATCAAACCCACAACCTAGCAGGTGCCCCACTGGGAATCGAACCGGTAACCTCCCCCTTTGTGGGAGAACATCCAGCTGAGCCACATCAGTCAGGGCTGGACTCTGTTTATTGATCTGGGGTCCATTGTCGGCAGTGGGAGAGGCTCCGGGGAACTTAAACAGTTTTCCCAGGGGAAGGCGTTCCCACTCTGCTCCAGAGCGGAGCGCCACACACTTGAAAAAGTAAACAGCAGAAACTTAAGCGTCTAGCATCCCTGGGGTAAACAGTCCAAGTGCACATATCCTGTTTGCCTGGAAAGAGGCAGAAGTCGGCACCTGCCAGACCCCTCACGGGCTGACCTACCTGACTCCCCAGCCGGACCATCAGCCCCCAAGACAGAGTGGTCTGTCTGGTTCAGTCCCAGGAGCGCAGAGGCCAGCACAGGGCCTGGCGTGTTTCAGGGACTCGGCGAAGTGCCAAGCAGCTCCTCTCCCACCCCAGACGTGGGTGGACAGCCTCGGCTCTGGGCAGATGCTACCTGTCCACAGAGACAGGCTTGAGAGCTGGGAGGGGACCCGGGAGGGAGAGAGGGCAAAAGAGACCGGCAATCCTGCCACTGCCGTGCCTGGTCCTCCGAGATGCGCGCCAGTCCACCCTGCCCGTTCGTGGCCGTACTCCTGGTGCTCCATGCAGTGCTGGCTCAGCACATCATCATGGGGAACTGAGGCTGGCACAGGCTTCCCTTCACCCCAGCCCCTGTGCTTTTGCTCATGTGGCTCCTTCTGCGGAGGATGCCTTCCCGCGGCCCTCTGCCTGGGAACGCCCATGTAGGCCTCAAGGCTCAGCCCACACCCGGCCTTGTTGCCCAACACAGTCACCCGCCCCCCGCCCAGCAGTGCCCCTCGAAGTGTCCTGGGGGTCATGCCAGGGCCCTTCTGGGATGATTGTTCAAGATGCGCCTTCCTGGGCCCCAGCGCTGGCCAGCTGGTCAGAATCTCTGGACCGCAGAACCTGGAAACCTGCATTTTGAAGAAGTATGCTAGGTGGCTCTTTTGCTCACACAGCTTAAGAACCCCTGGTTGGAACGTTCTTTGTTTCCATGTCTTTCCTCACACTAGTTTCAAAGGCCTTTGAAACAGGTCCACTAACCTGCCCACGGGGAACCTGGTCAGAACTCTTGGAAGAGACGCAGAACAGCCAGGGAGGTGGGGGAGGAGGGGGAGGAGGGGGAGGCAGGGCACAGGCCGGAGGTGCGGGACGAGGGTGCAGGTGCACACAGGGCAAGTGGGACAGCCTCCCGCGGAGGGAGGGAGGTGTGGGGGGCCAGGCCTGCTGGGGGGGCTTCTGGCCTGGGCCCGGCTCCGAAGGCGGAAGCACGGAGCTGTGGTTCGAGGTGGGGCCTCAGGCGGCCGCCCTGCACTATAAGATGATGCCCTGGGATTGCGAGGGCTCTGCCAGCTCCACGAGAGAGTGTAAACCTCGGTTTATATTTCACACTAGGGAGCGAGACGTCCTAGCATGACAGGCTCCCAACCCCATTTGGGGCGTCCATTTGCCAGGGGGTCAGCAACACTGGCCAGCCCCCACTTAATTACAGGAGCAGGTTCATGACAGACCACTAGGATTCAGCCAGGATTCCACCTGCCGCCTCTAACGGTGTGGCCTCCTGCGAGGCCCGCACCCCCTGGGTCAGCCTCCTTTTTTGTAGGGTGAGGGTGGTAACAGAATGTACCTCACAGGATTGTTTTGAGGGTTCCATGAACCCACGGACGTAAAGCCCAGACGGAGTCCTTGCCGAGGCCAGGCCGTCCCTGCAGCTGCGAGCCAGGCAGGGGGCCAAGTGCCCTTACAAATGGTCTAACTGAGCCATCCCAGGAAGGTGGCCTCTTACAGGCGACGGAACTGAGGCTCAGAGAGAGCGACACCCTAAACCAGGTGAGGCCCAAACGCAGGAGCATCTGAGGTGGTCTCACGTTCTCGGCCTGCTGTGAGCAGCGCCCACCCAACCCAGGGACCACGGACAGGACTGGACTAAAGCAGATGACGGCTCAGGGCCCCTCTACCCTGAGCTCCTCTCTTCTGGCGATTTTAAAAGGGGTGAGAGGAGCCTAGAAAACAGGCTACAGGCCCTGGGATCCCTGTGGACAGAAGTTCCGCCTGCGGCCCTGCTGTTCCCTAGCAGGCCTCACTCTGAGTGCCCTGGGCTCGGTCCGTAGGCTCAGCCTCTGGGACCCAGGACCCCAGCCCCCGGCCACCAAAGGGAAGCTTGGGAGGTCTCAGCAGCTGCCAGCTCAGACTTGAACGGTTATCCATTAGGTGTGAAAACTGACAGAGGCTAGTTACCAAAGGTAAGTAATCCAGGAGACTGAGCACATTTTAAGCCCAAGTCATACAAACTGGACACTAGCTGGAGATCGAACCCGCCAGTTCCCTGGCCCTCAGTTTCCCCCTTTGCAAGACAAGGACAACCGCGGTCCCTAAGGCGCAGGGAGAGGGCAGGAAGCTCTGCGGAGGTGAGGCCGGGGGCTAGCACACCGGGAACTCTGTCCGAGGTGGGTTTTCTCCCTGCACTTCCTCCCTCCTTACTGTCCAGGGAGCCTCTTCCCAGAGACTGGCCGTGAGGTCGACCTGCAGAATGCAAGTCACGGCCAAGTATCGAGAGCCTGCTGTGCCCGCGGCCCTGGGCCAGAGGGGCAGGGGACACCAAGGACCAGGGTCCCGCGTCTCCCCACGCACCGTGTCTGACCGTCACAACGCAGGACAATGCTTCGGAGGCCCGAGAAGCCCCGGACCCATGCCCCACCCGCCCCACGGTCGCTAGTCCAGCACTTCCCCGAGCTGTCAGGCCACCCACCCGCCGGCTGGCTTTGGTCAGCAAACTGTGAGGTGAAGGGGTCAAGGTCATTTCCGGATGTGAATCTCTCAGCACAGGGTCTGCCCCACCCTGGCCACGGCGATAAGGAGCCCTCCGGGTGGTGGGGCCATGTGAGGGCAGGTCAGTCACAAGTGACGGGGCTGGAGTGGGGGTGGGAGCGCTAACCCCTGTGGGGTTTTGGTTAAATGAGGCATAACCTAGCCTGTCCCAACAGATCAGGTCACCTGACGATGACACCTGCCGGCGACCCGGAACACTGGGCTGGAGAGGTGCTGGCCCAGCCTGCCAGGAGCTGCAATGCGGTCCAGTGACCACACGGGGTCCCTCAGAAACCAACGCCCCGAGTCTCCGGGGCCGAGAGGGAGGCAGGTGACCTGGAGACCGACGGACACCACGTGGCTGATGGGGGAGCCGAGCTCTGCCCCTGCTGGGTGATGTTGGGTGCAGGAGAGGGACGTCTGGGTGGGCACACGGACCAGACCCGCCCCCGAGCCTCAGACTGGGGGGTCCTCGCTCACCCCCAGGACCAGCCCCACAAGCGGCTGCGCACACTGTGCAGAACAGACATGTCTGAGCTTTCGTGCAGGCCCGGCACCCGGATGGACAAGGGCCCCTGCGGAGCCTGGGCCCCAGAGAAAGGACCGGGACTCCCGGAGGGTCTGGGCCAGAGTCCAGGGAGGGGCCCGGGTGGGCCGCCTGGCCCGGCAGGCCGTCTGGGGAGCGAGGTGGCCGACCTCAGCTGGGGGCAGGAAGAGCAACACCAGGGCTCCTCGGAAAGACTGGAAAGGCAAGGGAAGACATTTTAAATATCACATTTATTATGCGTTCTTTTTCACTTTATTTACCTTTCAATCCTCACCCAAGGCTATGTTTTTATCGGTTTTAGAAAGAGAGGAAAGGAGAGAAAGAGAAACTTTGATCACCTGCCTCTCACTTGTACCCCAAACCCACAACCCAGGCACGTGCCCTGACTGGGAATCGAACCCACAACCTTCTGGTGTGTGGGACAATGCGCCAACAGATGAGCCACCCAGCCAGGAGTTATTACGACTTCTTTTCAGATGAACGTAATCACATGTTCACACAGAAGTTTGGAAAAAACATATAAGCACAACAGATAAAATCTGATAGAATCCAAGTATTAGCATAACGATGATGGGGACAGTATCTGGGTCTGTGTCCTTTCAGTCTCCTTCCTGTTACACACACACACACACACACACACCCACTTGTTTCGACAAGACCCGGACCCGCCCCGCCCCGGGCTACTCGAGCTGTTCGCCAAGTCAGGGCCGCTGCTCCTGGCGCTAACTGGGCTGCAGGCAGAAACGCACCGCAAGGAAAGCCAGGGCTCCACCCGACCGGGGAGGAGGGCCTCGAGGACGTCTTCATCTGCAGGTGAGAGGCCCCAGCAGCGCTGGCGAGGCGAGGGCCGGCGGGCGTGGACGGGGTGGCCACTGGGCACGGGTTGGCGGCCCTCGGCCGAGTGAGAGCTGCACTTCCTTGTCCTGGAGCCTCCTCACAGATTCTATAAACCACGCGCACTGTGGGAAGGTTGAGTGATTTCAGAAAGCATCAAAAACTAAGTTTCGTACAGAGACAGCCACTGAGCGTACTTCTCTCCAGGTGGCGACCACCGAATGCCCGTGTCTGTCTGGAACGCATGAGGGGCACCGGGAAATGCCTCGGATGTGGGCCTGTGCCGTGGCTCCCACGGAAAAGCCGGCTGGGAAACTCGAGGCAGGGGACGGTGTGGGGTGGGTTACAAGGAGCGAGGTGTGGCAGAGCCAAGACCAGCTCAGCGAGGGGGCAGAGCCTTGTTCCAGGGCTGGGTGGCAGGGAGAACCCACCCTCCCCAGCTCTTGCCTCGCTAAGGGGCGAGTGCTGCCAGAACAGGAGCCTGGATGCTCACTTGCCCAGGACCCATGGCGGGGGGTCCCCAGGGAGCCCCACAGGGCGGCCTCTGTGCCGGGGAACCACCCTGTGGGGCCACAAGTCACCCCGCCTTTCCGGAGTTCACAGCGCATCACGGCGCCAGAGGACCGGCTCTCGGAAGGCCTCCCCAGAACCGTGCTCCCAGGGGAGCACAAGGGTCCGTCTGCGCTAGAAAGCGCCTTGTCTGAACTTTCGGGTTCTCCGCCTCCAGGACACTAATGCAATGCCAGGGAGAGTCGCAGCCTTCTGTCCCAGCGTGTGGGGTTTTGAACTTACACTGATTTTCTTTTCGTAACACTCAAATGTGTAAGATCCTGTGCTTGCCAACAGATTGCCACACCTGGGAGGTGGGATGCCCCTGGCTCTTGCTTGCCCCCATGAAGGCTGGGGCTGGGGCTGGGGACGGGGACGGGGTGGGGAGGGGAGGGCAGTGAAAAGGAAAGGAAAGCAGACCAGAGGCCCAGGGAAAAAATCAGCCAAGTTCAAGTGGAGGGCACGGCGGAAAGGTGGCCCAGCCTGTTGCGCCTGGCTCCTGCCTGGGGGACCAGGGTGACTGTCTTTTGCTCTGGACTTTTCTTTCAGGCTTGTTCTGTTAGCACCTCAGAGGTTCACATAATACACAATTCCACAGATAACGAGATTCCCTTGTACTTTATACAAAACCCTTTAACAAATTTAGGTTAGGTCAAAAAGGTGTTCTAAAATGTCAATAAGTCACTGCCATCTTCCATTGCCACCGACCCCGGGTCCTCCTGGAAGAAGGAAGGCAGCCTCCCTGCCTCGAGGCCCACCCTCTCCTCCCGCCAGATCCCAGGACCGCACGAAGGGCAGCCCAGCCGCTGCCCCAAGGGCCCCGTCCAGACCCCTGCCATCCTCGGAACCTTGCTCTGGGACAGCGCAGGACTACAGGACACAGACGGTGGCGGACCCTCCACACTGAGGGTCCTTTCCCAGCCAGCAGAGCTGACGGACTCGGGCGGTGCAATATTAGAGTGCTTTAACCCCCGGACCACCACGCCGACCAAAACCAGATTCCTAGCTTGTCAATTGCCTCTGGTTCTTCAGCACCGAGGCCGGATTCCATCTGTCACAGACACGGGGCCTTGAATGGCAGAAGGAGGGAAAGGTCCAGCCCCCCCAAGAAAAAAAAATGTCCTAGACTTGCCTCCTGAAATAACTCAAAAACTCAGGCTTCCCACAAGGTCACTGTGGTCATTCCCATGCAAACCAGGTCCCACCACCCCTACTCGAAAAAATCCTTCTACGCCTGCCAAGAGCAGTAACCACTGAGACCCCTCTCCCAAGCACACACCACCCATCCAGCACTGGCCGGGGGTCCCCAGAGCCTCCCAGAAACCCAGTGAGGAGCACCCCCAGGGAACAGGTGAGAGAGCCAGGGCCCACGATTTCCAGAAGGAGCTCCAGCCCTCACAACCACCACCAGGCCCTCCTTGTTCCGGACCAGCTACAGAGTCTGGGGCAGCAGTGTCAGCGGCCACATCATGATGCGAGCTGCAGGGTCCCAGCACAAGCCTGGGACGCGGCCAGTCTGAGGTCAGAAGAGAGTCTGCATGAACGTGAAGCCCATCAGACTTCCAGAAGTGCTGCCTGGCACCCGCCCTGCGCTGCAGGCGCCAGCACCCAGGGTGGCTTCCCAGAGGCACAGGAGGGCCACCTGACACTGCTGCCTGTGCCAGCCCCCTCGGCCCCCCTCGGCTCTTTCCCCCAAACTGGGCTCAGGCAGGGGTGTTCCGGTCACGGCCCTGGGCTCCGCAGCCCCCTGTGCATGCAGGTCTTGCTCAGCTTCCAGCAGACACCGACGGACTCAGCGGCCCCACGCGGGACAGGGCCCCCTGCACTGTGGGCTAGGCTCCTTGTCACCTACGGGGCACCCCACTGTGTTTCCAGAACGGCCCCCGCGGCCAGATCAGACCAAAGGGGCGCCCACTGTACCCAGGCAGATCGGCTACCTGCAGGCGGGGAACAGATGCGTCGTCACCCGAGAACAGGCCTGGCCGGCCACAGACTGTAGCCACTGGACGTCGTCCGGGACATCAGGGAGCCACATCACCAGTCTGTGGGAACAAGCCCCCCACACACACGTTGGCAGTGGGAAGACCGGCCCACATGACGAGAGCCCCCAACGAAAGGCAGCCGGACACCACAACACCTCGTTCCAGGTAAACCGCCGGAGTCCCGTCTGATCCCAACCCGACAAATTCCGAGAAAGTGGGCTTGGGGCAAGCTGGCTTCCCAGCCCCTGAGTTAGGCCACTTTTGATTCCGGAAGCTCAAGGGATGAACACAGAAATCAAAGGAGGAGGCTTCGGTTTCCAGGTTTCTGCCTGACTGTGGGGTCATCCACTGGTCTGAAGTTCGGAGTCCAGGCACCATCCCCTCCACCCAGCCCGAGCCTGGCCACGCACACGTCCAGCAGAGGGAGCTGCTGCAGAGGCCTGACCGCTGCCCCCCCCCACGACTCCCTGCCCCCAAGACACAGAGAGGACCCCATGCCTGGGCACTGATAAGCCCCTGAACCTGAGGCCAGGGCAAGGCAGTGTGAGCACAGGAGCCCAATTCTGTCGGGCGGGGGAGGGGCCTGCGGACGGACTGAAGGACACACTCGGTGAACTCGCCAAAAAGAAAGCAGACGCCCCTGTAAGTGTGAAGAAGGCCAAGGAAAACAGATGCCCAGGACTCCAGGGTGGGCCCCTGTTGGCCTCCCGTCCTTCCCGACCATGAATAAAATTCCCCAAGGGAAGGGCAGCCCTGGGGGAAGTGGCGACCCCACAACAGCTGGGAGGAAGGAGGAGGCCGCACAGGGCCCCGCCCATGAGGCGCCTGGCGGGGCGGGGCGGTCCCCCGGGGCTGTGACCTCAACCCAGCCGCCCGGGGGCCGGGCCCCAGGCTCAGGGCCCTCTGCATACTCTCACTCAACCCCGGGACGCTCACCTGTGGACTGCGGCGACGGCGGACTGCACGGGCAGCGTGCAGGGCAGCATGGCGTAGGTCAGGACCTTCACCGGCAGGGAGCTGCGAATCTTGCTCATGTAGCCGCCTCGGGTTTGAAACGCCTCACTCAGCGCTGGAGGGCACAGTTTGGGAGCACAGTTGGTCTCTCACCATCGCAAAATCCAAACCACCTCACCCAGGCGGTGCTCAGAGTTTCAGCCCGGCACACAGGTCCCGGCAGCCGAGGAATCGGAAGCCTTAACCAACGCGGCCAAGCGGGGGACGTGGCTGGATGGCCCCGGGCCGCCGTGGGCACAGATCTCCCAAGGAACAGCTCTCTTTCTGGGGGCAGACACTCCGGGAGGAGACCGCCGACGGCTCCAGCAGCCCACCGGCCACCTGCAGCCGGATTCCGTCTCCTCCGCCTGGACCCCCACCCTCTGTTTCCCTCAGAGGCGACTCATGACGCCTCAAATTCGAGGGGCCCGGGCAGCTGCGGCTCACAGCAGCCCCTAGGGCCAGAGCGCCTCCGCAGCCAGGAGGCCAACCCGGTCGTCTCTGAACCTCTCCGAATGTCCACCTGTGCACTCACGTGTCCCCTGACCTTTGACCCCAGGATCAAACGGACTACCTCGTTCAAAGGGAAGTTCCAAACTGTCTGTTTTGGGGAGGGGGTGATCAGGAGAGGCTCCTTAAGAAAGAAGGCTTTGAGATGGGTGCCCAGGCAGAGAACAGGGTTCTGAAAGAAGGGGCCCACTCTTGGGGCCCCCGAAATCCAATGTGCCCGGACCCCAGGCACTGAGAGCATGCCCAGTTCACTCAAAACGGGCTCAGCTGGCGTCTGTTCTGTTCTGGCCATGCCCACGTGGGAAGGAAGACCGAGCAAGGTGCCAAGGCGGCACCACCTTCCTCCCTGACCCGCAGATCAGCCCTGGCTGCCTGCCCCCCGGAGTCCGCCCCCCCGCCCCCGGAAGCAGCACCTGTGGTGAGCTTGGGCGACACTGTCCACAGGATGCTCTCGTCCTCGGGCAGGAGGCTGCGGCGCAGGCGGTCCAGCAGCTCGTCCCCCTCCAGCCTCATCCGCCAGCCAGCTCCCTGCCGGGAGGCCTCCAGGCTCCTGGTTTCCCGGGGCAACTTGAGGACTTCCAGCTCTTCTGAGGACAAACTCGGGCATGGAGGCGGGGGCCTGTCGCAGAGGCCTGCCATGGGCACGGAAGACAAACTGTCAGGTGACTCTAAGCAGCCGGGGTCATTCCTCACTCACCCACCCACCGAATGACGGGGGAGGCCAGCAGCCCCCAGGAGCAGCAGGCCGGGCAGCAGCTCGGTGCCAGGCACAGATGGGCAAGGTCGGGCTGTCATAATGGGGAAAAAGGAGCATGGGGCTTTGACGCCACAGCGATGTGCGTGGCTCGACCCCTCGACCCCTCTCGCTGTGTGGGCTCCACAGCCGCCTGTGGACTCGTGAGTGGAAAGATGAGGGCTGGACTGATCTGCAGTAACTGGCCTCCCACCGCTGAGTGGGCCTGTGTCCCAGGCCCTGAGTGAGGACCTCCAGCCAGGCCTCGCAGCAGCCACTTGGAGGCTGCCATTGCATCATCTCCGCTTCTCAGCTGAGGCATCAGGAGCACAGACAGTTCAGAGATTCGGTCACCAGAAGCCACAGGGCCAGTCTGTCTAGGGCGGGATTTGAACTCAGGCCCAGCACATCCATCACAGGACACTTACAATGGCTCTAGGCAAGGGAGTTTGGGCGGGCAGTATCCAGGGTGTCGGGACTCCGGCCCCTGGACTGGGCGTGCAGGGAGGCAGGCAGAGGCCCCCGGCCGCCCCACCTCACCCGCGGCCTCCAGCCTCAGGCTGTGAAGACCAGGGCCTGCTCCCAGACGCCTGTGCTGGGCTCCCCTGGCTGCACCTCCGTTAGTACTCCCTCTAGACCTTCACGGGGCTTCTCTCAGACACGGCGCTCACCCCCGGGACTCCACTGTGTCTCAGGTACAGACCTGTCCCCAATGGCGGCACCTGCCGCACCCTCACGTGTCCTCTCCGGGGCCCTGGGCAAACCAGCCTGGCTGAGGACCACACTTCTGTCACCGAGCAGTAACGTGAGTCCACCCCACAGGGCCCACCAGCATCATCTGTTCCCAGATTCCCCCCCGCCACTGCCACAGCTCTCCAGGGCCTTGGGCCCTGACAGCGGCCACTTCCTTTCCTGGCACAACTGCCCAAAAAGCCCCCGGGGCACCGCACACCCACAGGTCCCAAAGCACCCCGGCTCCCTCGCAAACCTGCTCCCTCCTGCAGGCCCCCAACCTGTGGGTGGAGCTCCATCTTCCCTGGCCCCAGCCCCCAAAGCCAAAAAGCCAGGCCTTCATCCTGACGTCTTCCGCTTCCCAGACCTCTGGTCAGCCGTCTCCAAGTCCTGCTCCCTCAGGCCAAGCCCTGGCAGTATGCTGGTCTGACCAGGCCCCCTCTGCACTGCAGCCCCAGGGCCCTTCCCTCTGACCTCCCCAGTCCTGCCTCGGCAGCCCACCGTGGCCCCGACTGCTGCAGCGCAGAACCTCTGAGGGCCACGGGACTGTCCTCACCCCTCCTCTTCGGTCCATCTCTTGACCCCTCCAGTGACACAGGACTTCTTTCCACCTCCCTACTCATCCACAGTGTCAATGTGCAGTCACGGCCTCCCGGACACCCTGCTTCCCCCACCCCTGGCAGATCCCTCCCACGTGCCACACCTCCCCGTCCAGGCGAGCTTTCCGCACAGCATCCTGCCACGGACGCGCCTGTGCTCCTGCCCACGGGCTGTGAGCTCCAGGGGGCCGGGGCACCGCTGACTGTTCACTGCGGTGGCCTTAGCGCACGGTGTCTCTGGCACACCTACTAGGTGCACGATAAATGTTTTCTGAGTTGGTAACACGTGTGTGTCCCTTTAACCAGTGTCCTAGGTCTTGTTGGCCAAAGACTGACCAAGAGGACCAACAAGGGGCCCACTGTCAGCACCGAAGAGAAACAGCTCCGAACACACTGGACACCCAGCCCCACTCGGGCGGCTCCAGAGCTTGGCCCCTGCGGCTTGACGCGCCAGGACAGCCCAAAGCGGCATCTTGTCCCGCGAAGGACACTGCGCCAGTGGGCACCGCCCACACCGGGCTGGAGACAGCACTCCTCGTCACTCTCCCTGGGGCCCAGACCCAGAGACCCTGTCTGAAGCCCTGGAGAAACTCAGCCACCTGCCTCTGGACAGGGGACAGGGGAGGAGGATGGCGCCCTGGAGCCGTGACACCCCAGGCTGGAACCCCAGCTCTGCCCCGCAGGGGGCGGGCTGTGGCCCCTGACCCCCCTCCCCAAGCCTGTTTCCTGTGTGTAAAGTGGGGCGACCAAGTGGGCTGGTGTGACAGGTGGTGAAGGCCGGGGCAGCCCTCTCAGGGTCCCCATGGCCCTGACAAAGGCCACTAGACGGGCTTGTCTGTTCCCGGCCCACACACACCGCTTTTTTCCAAGAACTTGGCCGCGTCCAAGTAGCCTCGCAGGCAGATCTCCCCCAGCACCTGGAAGGCAAGCCGCACGGTTAGCCACAGGGCGGGCGTCACCCAGCACCCTTCCCGTGAGCTGGAGACTCCCCAGACTCTGTAGCCGCAGCGAGGCCGGAAAAGGGGCCGCACTCCAGGTGACAGCAGTCCCTCTGGCCTAAGGGACTTGGCCCAAACCACACCCCTCCCTGGAGGTGGTGCTGGCACCCCAGCGTGACAGGGACCCTCTCGGTTTCCCCAGGACAGTAAATAGCTTCCTCCTCCCCATGCCCGCACACACACCACGCCATCAACCAGCCGGGTGAGGTGCGCGCACACGCTGCGGCCCCTCTGTCCCTGATCACCGCCGAGTGCCTGCAGCCCGCACATCCCCTCACTGTGGGGGGCTCAGGTGTGCAGAGTGACCAGCAAATGCAGACACGGTGCGGTTCGTGACCACGGCCACAAAGAAGGATCACCTGGGTGACGCCAGCCTCCCCTGCTGCCCAGGCTGCACCCGGCCTGCGGTCATCCCCAGGGTCCACGGGGACTGGTTCCAGGACCCCTTGTACGTGTGTAGTCTCTTACATAAGACGGTGTAGGGTTTGCACAGGACCTGTATTTGCATATAGGCTACAGGGCACACTGCTTTATTCCCACGGATTCAGCATAGGGCTCGTCCTGTGAGGGTGAATTCAAATTTTGCATTTTGGGACTTTCTGGGATTTTTTTTTTTTAACAGAGAGGAAAAAGGAAGGAGAAAGAGAGGGAGAGAAACATCGATAGGTTGCCTCTCCTATTTGCCCCGACTGGGGACCGAACTTGCAACCCAGGCATGTGATGTCCCTGGACTGGGAATTGAACCCACAGCCTTTCAGTTTGCAGGGCGACACCCAACCAACTGGTCAGAGCAGGGATTTTTGAAAAAATATTTTTGAGCCCTGTCTGATGTGGCTCAGTGTACTGAGCACCAGCCTGCAAACCAAAGGGTCACCCAGTCAGGTTGGATTCCCAGTCAGGGCACGTGCCTGGGTTGCGGGCAAGGCCATGCCCCCAAGTGGGGGGTGCGTGAGAAGCAGTCACACATTGATGTTTCTCTCCCTCTGTTTCCCCCTCCTTTCCCCTCTCTCTAAAAATAAATAAATACAATATATTTTTTAGAAAATAAAATAAATAAATAAAAGGATGCTTGACGTGTGCTTGGTGGAACCCGTGGGTGCTTGGATCCACAGGGGCTAAAGCTGTGGATGGGGAGGGCTGACCGCAGCCCCTGGAGGTGGGACCCGAGGGGCAGCACGGTGCAGGCGTCCCCAGGGGATTCTGATGGCCAGAGGCGGGCAGGGCTGGCCTTCCGGGACCAGAGATTCTTCTCTGAGTCCCTGTCCAATGAGGGTTCTGCTTTTGTTCGTCTGCATGGAGAACCACAGGCAAACAGGAGCAAAGAGCTGCACCCCCAGAACACACAGCCCCGCACTTGCCATGATGTCGGGGGGGAACAGCATCTCCCAAAGCAGATGGCAGTTCTTCAGGCAGAAGTGTATGTTGAGCCTGGACACCTCCACATGGAAGAAGTTCGTGGACTTGGCCTTGGGGCAGATGTCGCACTCCCCGTAGAAGGGGGACACAGTGATGGTTGTCTTGGTGTCAAAGAAGGGTACGCTGTTACTGAACCCTCCATCCACGTATCGCTGTTAAGGGAGGAGAAAAAGAACACCCGGTTGGAAGCCTGCGGCGGGGTTTCCGGCGTTTGAGAGGACGGGCAGAGGCCTCTCGGCACTACAGGCTGCCCAGGGGGAGGACCAGGCTGGGGACGACCGCCTGTTCGCTGTTGGAAAGACCGCGCACCCGGCCAGGAGGCAGACGGAGGCTGAATTCTGGCCCACGGCGTGCCGGCCGAGTCCCGAGCCCAGGCAGGCGCGCAGGGGGGTGCCCATGCATTTGCACACAGAGGCCATACAGACCAGGTCGCAGTGTGCGCTAGGGACAGTGTGAGGTAGACCCTGTCCCAGAGGGGACAAAAGGGGTCCACTCCAGGCCCCCTGCTGCTGGGGACCTCTTGGACAAGATAACCCGTGAGCTGTTCTCCCCCCACGCCGTGAAGGTGGGAGCTGGCAGGCCTCAGACAACATCCCTCACCCCTCGACTGGTGGCCCCAGGCTGGGTTACTGTGAACCCCCTCTTCCGGCATGGGCTCCTGCCAACTGCCTTCGGCCAGGCAAGCTGGTTTCGGTGCAACACGGACAGTCTGCCCCTAGCAAACCAGCACTGGGAGGACTCACCCAGTGCCACAACCTCGACTGTCCCCAGCCGTGGCCAGAGGCCCCGGGGGTGGGGAGGGCTGAGCCATCCTGGTTGGTAACTGCTGCCCTGGAAGGAGGCTGCCGGTCGCCCTGCCCAGGCCAGTGAGCCGCCCGGCGGGCGGGGAACCCTCCCCGGCCCCCCGCCCCCACTCCTGTTCCTCTGCCCGTG
The DNA here is from genome assembly GCA_004024845.1 of Tonatia bakeri. Lineage (NCBI taxonomy): Eukaryota > Metazoa > Chordata > Mammalia > Chiroptera > Phyllostomidae > Tonatia > Tonatia bakeri. Next base: position 27,589 of record PVIA01012417.1, read on the forward strand.
CAGGGCTCAGAATGGCCTGGGGTGTTTGCACATTTGTTGAATAGAACCAAACAGTAGCCCTGCCGTCAGCTTCTGCCCCGAGCAGAAATGGTCAGTCCAGGAGTGGATAGAAACTGCCCAGCTCTAAGGATAAAGCTCTACCTTAAGCAAGCTGCCGATTCTTAACGGTCTTACACTTGAACTAGGCCACTGGGCACCCATCCTCGGCGCTCCTGTGAAGGTTAAGTGAGCTGGCTTAGCTTACAGATAACCAGATAACGGATTCTCAGTGAATGAGTTCTTTGGGGGGCTGGGGCCGCGGAGCAGGGCAGCTACGGCCCCCCTCTGTCTGGAGGCTGAGCAGCGGAAGGCTCTGCGTTTGAGGTTCCAGGGTGCTTGCGGGCAGCACTGTGTGGGCCGGAGCCACCGGCCCGGCACGATGCAGACTCACCACGCCTCTGAAGGAGGGAGGGATCACACCGCAGACGAAGGGGATGAAGCAGGAACAAAGCAAGGCCTGTGAAGACAGACAAAAGGGAGTGAAGCCACAGTCGAAGCCGCCTGCCCTTCGCTGCCCGCTCTGGGCTCTGGACGGGCGGGCCAGGCGGGAGCCTGAAGCGCTCTGTGTGCAGAGCAGGCACGTCAGCCCAGGGGCAGAGCGGGCATCGGGCCCACCGCACGTGCATTTCACATTTCAGACCTAAGTGTAAACGCCTTGGCGACGCTGTGTGGACATCGGCCCCCTGTCCCTGCTCCCCACGAGTCAAAACGGGACATGGCAGACGGGACCAAGAGTGGTTAACTCACTGACTGGCCAGGAGGGGACGGTTCTAACGAGCTCCCAGGGGGTGCTGCTGCAGGGCCAGGACCCTGCTTCGGGCAGCACCGGGCTAAAGAGCGTGGAGCAGGACAGGACACCGACTCCCGAGAGCCTGGACTCCCGGGGCAGCGGCAGGCGCTGGCTGCTGAGGAAAAGCCGCCCCGAGTAAGGCTCAGTGGAAGTGACAGTGGCCGTGGGGTGCTGCTGGTTGCACGGCACAGGCCGCCCCCCAGACGGACACGTGTGGAGTGAAACTCTGCCCAGTAACTCTCCTAAGAGGCAGCAGCCAAATTAAATGGCATTTTGATATTGTGAACAATCTCCTCTGTGCTCTGAGGCACACGAGATGGGTCCCCGCCTCTTGTGGCTTCACTGAAGGTGTTCCCTCTAAGGAACACGCATCGTTCGGAGGAGGGACACCGTGGGACAGGGTCCACGGAAGAGGCGGCCGAGAGCCAGTGTGGAAGGCTGGGGAGGCACTGAGACTGTCCTGGGACCCACCGGGGGCACACACGCTGTGGACTGGACCCCCGGCGGCACCCAAGTTCAGGAGCCAGGGGTGCAGGTGCTTCTGCATCGCCAGAAACAGGGCAGGTGGCCTGGGACAGCCTCCTCCGTGTGACTTCCCAAATCAGGTGGCACTTATTACTTGATAGCGCCCAGAAAGGCCCGGTGCTTACATCCACCACTTCCTCTTTGGACTGGAAATCGGACACCAGGACGTTTTCCCAGTCGGACACTCGGGTGAGCGAGAGGCCGACTTTGCCGGAGACCAGCTCGTGCACGTTGGCCGGGAGGTACTTGTGCAGGGCCTCCCGGAAGTAGTCGTTGATGCTGAAGGACGGCTGCAGGAGGCCGAGGCTGTGGCTTCTGACCTTCCGGACAAGGTCAGTGAGGACCTGCAGGACCTGGGCTGTGGGGCGGGAGACAGACGCACAGAGGGGTGTGCCACAGAGGAGCTGGGGCTCACGTGTGGCGAGGCCAGAAACCAACGGCAGGGGAGCGTTCCCCCATACCTACCAACCCTTACAAGGGGGTTTGTCCAGACTGAAATGCACAAAGGAAGCGCAGGATTTCAAAGGCTTAGTTTAAAAAAAAAAAAAAGTAAAAGATATCAATACTGATTAGATGGGAAAATGATACTGTTTGGACTATATTGGGATCCATAAAATTAATTTCATTCCTGACTTTCAAGTACTTTTTTGCATCCTGCTAACCGGGAATGTGAAATGACATCCGTGGCTTGTACCGTATTTCCATTGGCTAGCCTGCTCTGGGCCCTGGCTTCAGCAAGGAGCCCCCGGAGGCCCAGGGGAGCTCCCATCACCCCAGCCCCTCACAAAGCCAGACCCAGGGAGTCCTTGGCAAGGCGGGCCCGGGGCTGCGGGGAGCGGAGAACACCGCCAGCCAGCACCGGCGCTGGAACCCTGCCTCCACCTCTCACTGGCTGAGTGGCCTCAGTGGGTCACTTCGCCGCCTCTCAGTCTCAGACTATGCGTTGTGAATGTAGGACAGCGTTTCCCCACCTTTTGGAGACAGAGGGTTAGATTCACCACAACCCATAAGGTGCTTGACTCAGAGGAGGCACCTAATAAGTAATTACACCTAACCTTTAACCTCCACCACCAGAACTACCACACTGTCTAGTGGGCACGGGGCACGTTCACTCTCCCTTTGACCCCTACACGGGTCTGGCCCCCTCTGGCTGGCCAGTGCCGCCCTGGCATGCAGGACTACCCGTCCCAGCCCAAGACCTAGCCACTGGGCTGCACAAGGCCAGACGGGTGCCAGGCTGTCCCGACCCGCTGAGCATCTCATCCCAGCCCTCCCTACGTGTGCGGCTCCACTGAGCCCAGACAGCAGGGGCAAGTATGCACAGATGCCAGCTCTCCTTGCAGGTCTGCCCTGGCTGAGATGCACTGTCAGAAGTTCTGCCCACGTTGCAGCCCCCAGGGGGGAAAGGCCCCTTGGAGGTCCCTACATGAGGCAGGAGGTTGGGGAAGGAATCTGGGGGACCGCTCCAGCCAAAACCCCCAGACCCGTTTTCCAGAGACTTGGTGGTCCCTGAGGCTTGCCCCATGCTGCAGGGCAGTGCCCTGAGAGGCACCTGTCCTCTGCCATCAGGGAGCCCTGTCCTGGGGTGAGCATGCCCGAAGTTCATCCCAGTTAAAGGTTCACCTTCGTGGGTATCCACAGGTCACCTTGGAATACAAGGGTTGGCCGTGTGGCTGACCGAGTCCTTCCTGAGGTCATATTCCTGCCCTTTGCTCCTCTGGCCCCTGGACGGGGAAAGCCGTCAGGGTGGCCTTGCTGCTAACCCCCACCTCCCAGTCAGCCCCGGCCCGCTCTACTGGCAGAACTGCGCCTGCCGGCAGGAGACTCCCAGACACCAGGAGCAAAGTCAGGCCCTGCTGGCCATGTCCAGCACAGCAGGCCCGGGGCAGAGTGAAGAGTACGTTGCTCAGGAGCCCAGATAAACCGGGGCTGGTGAGGCACATTATGCTCTCATTTGGGGACCACTGGGTGCCAACAGCTCTGCTGCCGCTTGCTCCTGCTGCACCCCCCGACTCAGATCCCCAGGCCACGGACTCTGCACTCTAGTAGTTGAAACCAGCTGGGCACCCCCCCACCCCCCCACCCCCCCACCCCTGCACACACATGTCCCTCCCTCCTACTGGCACCCACACACACAGACAGCCGTTAATGAGAACAAGACACAAATGGGCAGGGTCTCATTTCCAGCGGCACTGAGTGGGGTGTGGAGGAGGTGAGGGGGTGTCCAGGGATCCACTCCAGCCCCCAGGAAGGGTCTGAAACACTGGAAAAGGAGCAGAGATAACTTTCCTACCCGCCTCCATACACACATCCCCTCTCCCCGCCCCAACCCCTGGACTCCTAACCAACAAGTTGGCTCCGGAAGGGTCAGGAGGGCCCAGGAGGGCCCAGGAGGACTTGGAAGAGTCGCCCTCTGGCGGAAACTCATCCAACCCCTAGCGGGCTGGGCCGGAGCAAGGGCGGGCGGAGAGGATAGGAGAGATGGTGGGGGTGTCTCTAGTCCCTTTAGTCCCCAAAGGAAAGAAGGCGCCCACCCTGGGGCACAGGCCAAAGCCCCCATCCTGGTCTACCCAGAAAAAAACGGCTCTTCCTATCCGCGGCTCCGATCGCCCAGCGCCTCTCAGCACATCTCGAGCGGGTGGCGGGGACTGCTGGGACCAGCTCCACCCTCCGCTCTCCCTTCTCCCCATCGCTCCGGGATGACCGAGCTCCCAACCCCGGGAAAAGGGGGCTTCCTTCAAGCCCGGGAGCTAGAGCGGGGTTGGGGTGGGGAGGTGCTCGGGGTTCCCACGCTCAGAGGAGCTGCCTCTTATGCGCGCCTCGCTCCCAGGCCAGGCGACCGCGCCCACCCGTTCGAGGCAAGAGGACGCAGTAGAGAAGGCATCTGTTTACGGAGGCCCCAGAGGCGTACCCTGTAGGATCCGTGTCCAAACTCAGATCCACCGGACGCCCCTCAACTCACAGGAGTTGCCCTCAACCCAGACCTGGGGACTCCCCCTCCCGGCAAGAAGCGGGGTGGCGGTCCCGGACGTACCGAACGGGACACCGCAGACGACACTAACGCAGTGCAGCGACCCTGATGAAGCACCGAAAAGCATGCGCGCGTTTCGGAGGAGGTGCGGGGCGCGGTCGCTCAGGCAGTGGGTCACCCCGAGATGGTAAAAGCCCAGGAAGCCGCAGCCCGCAAAGGACAGGCTCCAGGCATTCTTGGGATCGTACATAGCGGTGCGGGGTTGGGGTCCCGGCTGCGGGGTTTGGAGCTCAGGGTCCGAGTCCGTGGTCTACAACCGCTTAACCCAAAGCCCGCACGTCGTCGGCACGCCCGAACTCGCTCTACGCGAGGCCGGGGAAGAGCAGCTCGAGCATTTGCTGCCTGACGTCAGTCCTGCCGCCCCGCCCCCTCAGTCAATGCAAATGAGCCCGCCGGTGGCCCTATTGGGGCAGAACGCCTAAAGCTCAGGGCCGGGGGCGGAGCTGGAGCCGGGGGCGGGGCCGAGGCGGGGCAGGCCTGCCCCAGGGGGAGGTCCAGGGTGGGGAGAGTTCGTGGCTCCGAAGGACCCGGTCGTCCCGGGACAGAGAGAGCTCCCCTTTCCGTTCCTTTCCATCCGTTAACAGAGGGAGAAAGCAGAGATTCAGTTGCCCACTTAGGTCCTCAGTATTTTATTTTTTTATCCTCACCCGAAGACTTTTTTTTCTTTTCTTTTAGAGAGAGGCCAGCTTTGGCTGGTGCGGCCGGCTCAGTGGATTGCGTGCTGGTCAGCAAACCACAGGGTCGCTGGTTCAGTTCCTAGTCAGGGCGCACGCCTGGGTTTCCAACCATGTCCCCAGCTGGGGGCGTGCAGGAGGCAACCTATCAATATTTCTCTCACACTCTCTCTCCCTCTCTTTCTCTTTCCCTTCCCACATCTCTAAAAAAAATTTTTTTTAAAGTTAAAAAGAAAGAGGGGAGGGAGAGAGAAACAAGGCCAAACAATTTGAGCAATTTCACAAAGTTTTCTTTTCCCTAACCAAAAAGACTTGGGAGCAAATGATATACACATTCTGGACTATCCTGGGGCATCCCTCTTCAATGAAGTTCTTTAAAAGTAAAACTATCCAGAAAATAATCCCTGACCCCTCTATAAGCCCATTTTGATGAATCAACATATTGAAGGATGCACCTGAAAAGCGGAAGAATCTGCTAAGATCCTCCCCGAACCTCTCCGAAATTCCGGTGCCAGAAAAAGATAAAAAGCTTCGAGACAATCCGAGACGCACTCTTGCCGGAACACACTCCTGCCTTGTATCTCTGCTCTTTGTCTCCGAAACTCCTGGGGTCCCCACGAAACTTGCAACTGGAGGAGCAGAGAGCAGCGGCAGCTCATCCCAGGCTTACCCCCTGAACCTGTCTCCAAGGCCCCCTTTTTCTCAGACTTCCTAGTAAATTCACTTTCTTTTTTTTTACTGGGAATTCTAGTTCTCAGAAAGCCGGAGCAGCCCTGCCCAGGCTCTCTCTCTCCTGTTGCTTCTTCTACCCTAAATCCTTCCTTTGTTTGGCTGCCCCCGCTTTAATGAATGTACCCTCAAAAAGCACCTGGACTTGTGTTGTGAAATCTTTGCTGCACTATGAGTGGGCCCAAGGTAGACCCTCTCTGGGCCCGGACCCCAGCTGGTAACACTCCCACTGGCACTGCTAGGAGAGCACGGACCTGGGTAATCTTGAGGGTCAGACAGACACCCCTAGCCACATGCCAGGGCCCGTGTTGCTGGCAGCAATCAGCATGGTCCCGCCTGCCAGAGGTGGTGGGCTCTCTCCTGCCCCGAGGGGCCTTCCTGGTGTTTACTGAAGGAATAAATGAATGAGTGAGTGAGTGAGTGAATGTTCAAGTGATATCCTCTTCCCATGTCAGGCTCCACACGGAAGCTCCTTCCAGTCTAACCACCTTCACAGAACTGTGCATTTTCTTAACTCGTCATGTCCACTGTTCTTCAGTGTCGTAGGCGCTGTCTTAGATGGGCTGCTCCAGAAGCGGACTGGCCCAGAGACCAGGCCTTGAGTGCCCAGTGGCCCCAGGAGGCATCAGAGGGTGTAGGGAAATGAGAAGGGAAGCGGTGACTTAGTTGGGGGGTGCTACTATGGGTAGGTGGGGTTCAGTCCTGCTGGGGTTCTCCAGGAGAAACAACGTGCCCTGGGGTCGGGGGAAGGGAACTGGGGTGTCCGTTCTCCTGTGCCCCTCTGCAATTGGGAGCCGCTCAGCACCGCTGGAGCAGGCTGACCCCGTGACTGGAGCTTGCAGCAGGAAGGTGCCCTCAGATGGGAGGCCCAGGGGTTGTGGCCGGGGCACCAACAGTGGGTGAGCCTTGCGGCATGGGGGGTGGGAGAGGGCAGGAGTCAGACACTATGACAGCGAAGGCCCCACGGGGTGGTGGGAGAAGCGCTGGGGCTGAGGGGCCCACCAGGCGACCATGTAGTTTGGGGAAAGCACCCCAAGAGCTTTTTATGCCCCCACCTTGAAATTCAATTTCAAACACTGAAACAGTTTAAGACATACCAAAGAGACTGGATTTTGCATTTCAAAATTGTGGGTTAGTTCATAGATATGCATCATTTGACTTCAGAAAATTCTTGTACCTATTTAAAGTGGCCCGCAGACTTTTGTAATGAGGGAAACGGGCTGTCCTTGAAGACACAGCATTAAGAACACACACCCAACTGAAAAAAAGATCAGAGGGGGACCCGTGCCAGGTGCAAACCCACAGCTGCTCCTGGTGGCACCTCAGAGGGAGGAGGGCCTGCAGCAGCCACGGACCAGCTTCCGGGCGGGGCACAGCTGAGCAGGAGCCGCTGACGCCTTTCTGGAAGGAAAGGCCGCATTGGAAACAGCAGTGCCGAGGCTGACCCAGGAGGAGGGCATGGCTGGGGAGCTCTCGGTCAATCAAGACTGAGGGACAGAAGAGGCTGCCCTCGTAGAAGGAGCGCAGGACCACGCCACCGGGACAGAACTTCTGGCTGGACTCCACCTCTGGAGACAGCCCTGTGTCAACCAGCGATCATTGGTGATGGGTCAATGCCAACAGGAATCCCCACTTTGGAGTGAAGAAGGAAACTATTCCGTGAAAACAGCTCAGTTGTGATACAGCATGGCTGTGAGGCAGCCCTGGTCCCAGGCCCCTCTCTGGCTGGACAGCTTTGCTCTGCGCCAGTCTGCTCCAGACATTTTCGGTGCCTTAGCTCCAGCTGGGGGAATGCATTTTGGGGCAGAAAAGGGAAATGCAGAGCCGGGGGGGAACTGACTTACATGGACAGCAGTCCCAGCCCTCAGTCTCTGATTGGTGCAACCTCATGCAAATGAGGATGCCAAATCCTCAAAGTTTGATTGGCTCAAAAGGCACTGTCCTGATTGGTCGGTCAGAAAGAAGTCACTCTGATTGGTCAGGGAATATGGTGGGGATATAACTGAGTGGCTCCAATTGAATGAAGAAAGTCTCAGTGCTATTGGTTGAAACAGAATTCTGGAAACTTCTTTGTAAGGGCTGCCTCGATGGCAGGAACTTGGTGCAGGCAGGCCGTCCAGGGCAGGTTTCCTGTAAATGGCAGGGCTGGGATGGAAACACATCTGTCAGTTTGCAGAGTGCACGCTTGCTGCCTGGCAACAGAACCCGTGAAGGCGGACAGGCAGGGGCTGCTCAGGCTGGGGGAGGGGACCGAGCCTCCCAGAGCCCTTGCACAGTGCTTTCGGGTAGGGCCTTCTGAAAGGACACACAGCAGCAGGGGGTGGGTGGGTGAGGTACTCATCCCCCTGGGCCCAAGGTGAAATGCAGAAAATCCGAGCACCCGGCCTCCTAGAGTTGTCCCATGGGTTAGATGCATTAACAGTTTGAAAGTGACAGGAACAGCTTATTGATGAATGAAAAGATAAATGGGGCCGGAGGGAAAGTCAGGTATTGAGGCCAAGGGACATGAACCAGGACAGAAGGAGGGATCCTGTGCCAGCCACGGCCTGTTACCCAGACCTTCCCACTTAGTTTTGCAATAACCCTAGTGGGTGTGACATTGTTTCCACTTCACAGATGAGGACACCAGGAGAGGAGGCCAAGGGTCTCGCCCATGGCCCAGCAGGTGACAAGGGAGAGCTGGAATTCACACTCCAAGGCTGGCAACTTCCTAGCACTCCCACGGAAAGAGGCTCCCTACGTCTTTCCCCTGTATGCACAGCACGCAGACAAGGACAACGCTTCCCCTCCCGCTCCTTCTCCTGTGGCCGTGGACCAGGACTCTGTGCTCCGTCTTCCCACCCTTCCCTCTCAGCCCAGCGTCCCCACCCCCCACCCCGTCCTGCAGGCCCAGCCCAGCCCCTTCCCCACCTCCTTCTGCTCCCACCTCCCCCGCCCTGGCTCCGGCCTCCTCTGCCACAGCAGACCGCTGGGGGAGGGGTCGCCCCACCCGCAAACTTTGAGGCCACACAGACAGAAGTCACTCATTTTGTTCAGTAGCTGTCCTCACTTCAAGAGGCAAAGAGCAGTTTTGACAAGGGTGTCCGGGTCCTGTCAGGTGTCAGCGTCAGGGGGGCTGGATGAGGGACTGACGAGAACTCTTTCTTTGCCACTTTACGTTAAATCTGAAACTATTCCGAAACAAAGAGTGCATGAAAGAAAGAAAAAGGAGCAGTTCAACGGGAAGGCGGAGAAAGGGAGGAAAAGCATTTGGCTGACGGGGAAGGACAGTCTCGGGTTTCGTGCCGAGATTTTCGTCGTGGTCTGTTTGCAGCATTTCCTTTTCGGAGCTCTGCCGGCCACTGCAGCCTGGGCGGGGTTGCAGCGGCGACAGGGCCTGAGCGTCCCCAGGTGCTGAAGGACCAGCAGGCAGGTCCCACGCGGCTCGGACTCCAAGGTAGGGGATTCAGGGCAGGCGATCTGTCTTCCGGATGGGGGGGAAGCACACACCAGCACGGAAGCACCTAGACCAGGGAGCCCCCCACCCTGGCCTACCGTTTACACCCCTCCTCACCTGAAGCACTTAGGCGGCCCCAGGGTAACTTTGTGAGTGAGCCTCCGTGTTGGTGGCCTTTAAAAACTTTTTTAAAACAAAACAAAAGACAGAAATGAGACTCTGGATGGACCTGGATACTATTTCCCACCACGAAACACATCCACAACCCGTGAAGGCCGACGAGCTGAGCCAAGGGGTCAGGCGACCTTGGACTCGGACTTGGGGGAGGAGCTTGGGCGCCCAGACCAAGCGCCACACAAGCTTTCATGATGCCGACCTCCCTCCGTGTGGGGACAGGGCCGGACCCCTGTGTGCCGAGCTCCCCCACACCTGTCAAGGTTAGCGGGGCCCCCGATCCCTGCCTGCTCTCCGCCTGGCAAACACCTACACCTCTTTGGTGCCCACTCAGACGCCACTTGGGGAAGCTGCCCTGCCTGTCACACCTCACCTTGTTAACTTGACTCTAACGCTGGTGCCTTCCGGGCTCACCCACGCCCGTGGCTGTGTGCCAAGCTGTCCCAGCACCCGAGGCCGCACCTCTCACCGGGCCCCCGCATTGCCCCACTATCCCGAGCTTTGCCCTGCTATCCGTAGGGGACCTTTCCCTCACCCCAACTTTGGCCTCTCAGCATGCCACGAGCTCTCTGAGGACCTCCTGGGGGAATTCCACTGAGGCAGATGCCTCCCTGACCTGAGCCAGCTGTGCCCTTCCCAGGTCTTGGCCTCGGTTCAAATAACCACTGGTCACACTGGTTATTCACACCAGTCTCCCAGGCTGGGGCCGAAATCCCCCAGCCTCTAGTTGGGGCAGGCACTCAACCCTCTCTGCAGGATGCAGCAGGGCTCTAAGAGATTCAGTGGGAACCGGCCCCGCTCAGTGCTTCACCAACGTCACCCTTTTTGGTCCCCACGATAACCCTATGAGAGATGTCTAGTCATGTCGTCCCCATGTACAGCTGGAGGAAAGTAAGGTGCCTGATGTCTGTCCACTGAGCTGAGTCAGACAGTGTGACCAGCTGGTGAGGCCCAGATGCAAACTCAGGCTTCAGAAATGACGCTCGTGTG
>PVIA01012418.1:0-37937 GCA_004024845.1 Tonatia bakeri
AAGGATTGTAAGAAATTACTACAAGCAACTATATGCCAAGAAATTTGAAAACCTACGTGAAATGGACAGATTTCTAGAAACATATAATCTTCCAAAACTGAATCAAGAAGAAGCAGAAAGCCTGAACACACTGATAACAGCTATTGAAATCAAAGCGGTAATCAAAAAACTTCTGGCACACATAAACTGTGGACCAGATCGTTTCACAGGAGAATTTTAGAATACATTTTAAAAAGAGTTAACTTATACACTTCTCAAATTATTCCAAAAAATCCAAGAAGAGGAAAGACTCCCAAACTCTTTTTATGAGGTCAGCATCATCCTAATCCCAAAACCAGATAAAGATACAAGAAAGAAAGAAAACTACAGGCCAACATCCCTGATGAACATAGATGCTAAAATCCTCATCAAAATATTGGCAAACTGCATCCAGCAATACATTAAAAAGATCATACACCATGATCAAGCAGGATTCATACCAGGGATGCAAGGATGGTACAATATTCACCAACAAATAAACATAATATGTCACATAAACAAAAGGAAAGACAAAAACCACATGATCGTACCAGTAGATGCAGAAAAAGCATTTGATAAGCTACAGTACCCATTTATGCTAATACACTCTGCAAAGTGAGAGTAGAGGGAGCATATCTCAATACAATAAAGGCTGTACACGAGAAACCTACAGCTAACCTCATACTCAACATGTAACAACTAAAAGCTTTCCCACTAAGATCAGGAACAAGACAAGGATATCCATTTTTACCACTGCTATTCAATATAGTATTGGATGTTCTAGCCACAGTGATTAGATAAGAAAAAGAAAAAAAGGCATCCAAGTTGGAAAGGAGGAAGTAAAATTATCATTGTTTGCAGATGACAAAATAGTATATATAGAAAACCCTATAAACTTCACCAAAAAACAACTCGACCTAATAAGTGAATTTGGCAAAGCAGTGGGATACAAAGTCAATATTCAGAAATCTAAGGTATTTTTGTACATCAACAATGAAATATCAAAAACAGAAATCAGAATCTATTTGCTATAGCAACAAGAAAAATAAAATACCTAGAAATAAACCTAATCACGGAGGTAAAACACTTGTACTCAGAGAACTACACAACACTGAAGATGAAAATAAAGAAGACACAAACAAATGGAAGTATGTACCATGTTCATGGATTGGAAGAATTAACATCACCAAAATGTTCATACTACTCAAAGCAATTTATAGATTCAATGCAATCCCTATTAAAGTACCAATGATATATTTCACAGATATAGGACAAACATTTCAAAAATTTATCTGGAACCATAAACATCCCCAAATAACTGCAGCAATTTTGAGAATGAAGAACAAAGTAGGAGGGATCACAATACTGGATACCAAACTGTATTACAAGTCCACAGTAACTAAAACAGTCTGGTACTGTCATAAGAACAGACACATATACCAATGAAACAGACTAGAGAGCCCAGGAATAAATCCAAGCATCTACAGTCAATTAATATTAGACAAAGGGAGCAGAAGCATAAAATGGAGGAAAAACAGCCTCTTCAACAAATGGTGTTGGGAGAACTGGACAGCTACATACAAAAAAATGAAACTTGATGACCAACTTACACCATACACAAAAATAAATTCAAGGTAGATAAAATAATTAAATATAAGTCACAACACCATAAAAGTCCCAGAGGAGAACATAGGCAGGAAAATCTCAAATACTCCATGCAGCAATATTTTCACAAATATGTCCCCTAGAGCAAGGGACATAAAGGAAAGAATAAACAAATAGGATCTCATGAAAATAAAAAGCTTCTGCATGGCTAAAGGTAAGAGCATTAAAATAAAAACAGAAGCAACCATATGGGAAAACATATTTGCCGGTGATGCCTCAAACAAGAGTTTGATCTCCAAAATATATAAAGAACTCACATGACTCCACTCCAGGAAGACAAATAACCCAATTAAAAAATGGGCAAAGGACTTGAACAGACACTTCTCCAAGGCAGACATACAGAGGGCCCAGAGACATATGAAAGGATACTCAGTATCGCTAGCTATCAGAGATGCAAATTAAAACCACAATGAGATACCACTTCACACCAGTCAGAATGGTCATGATAATCAAATCAACAAACAGCAAGTGCTGGCAAGGTTGTGGAGAAAAGGGAACCCTAGTGCACTATTGGTGAAAATGCAAACTGGGGCAGTCACTGTGGAAAGCAGTACGGACTTATGTGAAATAATTAAAAATAGGGCTGCCTCATTACCCAGTGATCCCACTTCTGGGAATATATCCTAAGAGTTCCAAAACATTAATTTGAAAGCATATATGCACCCCTAATATTCATTCAATGTTATCTACAATAGCCAAGATCTGGAAACCTCCCAGCTGCCCATCAGTAGATAAATGTATTAAAAAAGCTGTGGTACATTTACACAGTGGAAGACTACTCAACTGTAAAAAAAGAAGAAAATCTTACCCTTTGCAACAGCATGGATAGACCTGGAGAGCATTATGGTAAGTAAAATAAGCCAGGCAGTTAAAGACAAATACCGTATGATCTCACTAACATGTGGAATCTAATATACAAAATCAACTAACAAAAACAACAACAAAGAACAGGTCTAGCTCCTTCCTTTGCTAATGCCTATTTTTTTATCTCATTTAATCTGTATGAAAAACATATGAGGTAAGAATTATCTCCATTTTACAAGGAACAAAGCTGAGACTCAGAGAACACATATCATCTACATCTTACAGGTAAACACATAGCTTTTAAGACGGAGAACTAAGAGCCAACTCAGTTCCTTTAATTCTCATCCAGGGCACTGCACTTTGCATTCCAGCAAATGTCTCGGGAGATTTTATCTTGTACTCCATGTAATGTTCTTGGAACACAGGCTTTGCATCCCCTTCTACAGCTATTACCTTCCTTCCCCATCCTTTCTTCTAGGCAGCTTCCCCCAGCACTACGGGGCTGGTGACACAGGGATAACCAAGTCCAAAAACACCTCTGGGGCTGTGAAATGTGCCCTAGAGTCTGGGTCCTAAGCAGTACAGTCAGAAGCTGTGACAGAACATCATCTCTGTGTCTGAGCCTGCCACTTGAGCCAGACCCAGGCTTCCCTCCTGTCCCAGGTTCTGCCCCCTGCCCAGTAAGTATGAAGACCCAGATCCATTCTGGACCAAGCCTGGACACCAGATTCCCAGGGGCAGAGCTCCCAAAGCTGCTGGGCCTGAAGAGGCACGTCCCTTTGCCCATCTTATCGGGGCTCTGCCGAGGGTGTGCCTGCTCCTCCTCATCTCCTCCTTGGGCTCCCAAGGCCATAAGCAGGTTGAAGGTTTGGCAGCCAGCCTTTTGGCCCAGCAGATGTTGAGCAACCCGGGGAGGGCAGCAGGAGAGACCAGACACAAGGCCATGCTTACAGTTAGTACCTCCCCTATGGCTGAGAGGCCTGAATCACAGGACCCCACCCCAGGACCCTCAGGCACTAGCAGAGTCCCAGGTCAGGCAACAGGTGGTCACAGGGGTGGGTACTCCCTGGGTTTGGCTGCAGTAGTTCACTGTCAGGAATCAGAAGCCCCTAAAGAGGATGGGATGCCTGCTTCCATTCAGGTTGCCTCTGCTGCTGCTTCTAGAGTGCAAGGAGGTTTGCCACCCCTCCGGTAAAGTAGACAGACAGGGGTGCTATAGCCTCTGTGCTCTGGAATTTTGTTCCACACACCTGGGCAGGAGGGACAAAACCATCACAGCTGACATTCCCAAAGCTGCTCTGGTCCCTCCCCTTGCTAAGCCAACTCTTGCTTCATTTATTTGAGGCAGCCTATCATCCTTCCAATTTATGCCTGCCTTCAGTGGCTTGCAATGAAACACTCAAATTGGTTCCTTATTATCATGATACACCTAGTTTGAGGCCCTCCCCATACATCTGGCAACTCTCTCCCATCCCCAGATATTAAATGTGCAAACTGAGCATAGTGTCCAGGTTGTATTAGACTTCCTTGTATCTAAAGTAATCCAGTACCTAGTGATGGACTGGGAGGGGTGAAAAATCTGAAGGAAGGAACAGAATCAGTGCTAGATTGCCCTAAAGGCCACCTAAGCAGATGCTTAGGTCACTGACTGGGAAGGGACCCCAGGCAATTAAAAAAGGCCATTGGAAACATTTGATACTTAAAGTTGCTATTTACAGCAACAGCAAAATCAACATCATGGATAAAACAAAAAAGTTGCCGTCAATTTTTAATGAAATTCAAATGCCAAGTAGGAATAAATAATTGTGTGAAAAATAATATGAATTCAGTTGCTGAATACAGAGCTCTATATATTTCCATTAGGTAAAATTTGTTAATCATGGTGTGCGAAGCTTATATATCCTTATTGATTTTAGTCTATTTATTGTTACTAATTTTTCCTTGCAGTTTTGATAATTTTTCAAATTTTATTTTATTGATTATGCTATTACAGTTGTCCTGATTTTTTCCCCTTTGCCCCACTCCACCCAGCACCCCCACTCCTTCAAACAATCTTCCCACCATTGTTCATGTCCATGGATCATGCATTAAGTTCTTTGGCTACTCCATTTTCTATACTGTACTTTACATCCCCAGGGCTATTCTGTAACTACTTATTTGTACTTTTTTAAAGACCTTATTTATTTTTAGAAGGGAAGAAAAGATGAGAGGACAACATCAATGTGTGGTTTCCTGTCACAGGCCCCCTACTGGGGACCTGGCCCACAACCCAGGCATATGCCCCAACTGGGAATCAAACCAGCGACCCTTTGGCTGGCACTCAATCCACTGAGCCACACCAGCCAGGGCCCTAGTTGTACTTCTTAACCCCTTCACCTCTTTACCCATTCCCGCACACCCTCCTCTCATCTGGCATCCATCAAAACACTCTCTGTATCCATGATTCTGTCTTTGTACTTGTTTGCTTAGTTTGTTTTTTAGATTAAGTTGTTGGTAGATATGTATTTTTTATTTTATTTTTATTTAATTTTCATTGTCTTTTTATTACAATTTAGTCCCCTTATACACCCCCTTCCCCAGCAATCACCACACTGCTGTTCATGTCCGTGAGTCCTATAGATATGTATTTATTGCCATTTTATTGCTTATAGTTTTGATCATCTTTTTTTTTTTTTTTTTAGTCCATTTAACATGGCTTGTCATATAATAATGGCTTGGTGATGGTGAACTCCTTTTGTTTTTTCTTGTCTTGGAAGCTCTTTATCTGCCGTTTGATTTTAAATGATAGCTTTACTGGGTAGAGCAATCTTGGCTACAGGTCCCTGCTTTTCATGACTTTGAATATTTCTTGCCAATCCCTTCTAGCCTACAAAGTTCCTATGGGAAATCATCTGACAGTCTTATGGGAACTCCTCTGTAGGTAACTAACTGCTTTTTTCTTGTTGCTTTTAATATTTTCTCTTTAACTTTAAGCTTTGGGATTTTAATTATGATGTGTCTTGGAGTGGGCCTCTTTGCATCCATCTTGTTTGTGACTCTGTGTTTCCTGGACTTGCATGTCTATTTCCTTCACCAAATTAGGGAAGTTTTCTTTCACTATCTTTTCAAATAGGTTTCCAATTTCTTGTTCTTTCCCTTCTCCTTCTGGTACCCTTATGATGCAAATGTTGGAATATTTTAAGTTGTCCCAGAGACTCCTTATACCTACCTCAATTTTTTGAATTCTTTATTCTTCTTGTTATTATGATTGGTTGTTTTTTGTTTCTTTATCTTCCAAATAATTCTTTCATTCTTGGCTTCCTCCTCTCTACTGATGTTTACCTATAAATTGTTCTTTATTTCAATTCATGTATCCTTCATTTCAGTCTGGATTTTTTTTTATGCTGTTGACATATCCAATGAGTTCCTTGAGCATCCTTATAAGCAGTGTTTTGAAGTCTGAATCTGAAGATTGCTTATCTCCATTTCACTTAGCTCTTTTTCTGGAGTTTTGATCTGTTCTTTCATTTGGGCTATGTTTCTTTGTCTCCTCATTTTGGCAGCCTCCCTGTGTTTGCTTCTATGCATTAGGTAGAGCTGCTTTGTCTCCCTGTCTTGGTATTGTTGTGTGGGGGAGCTTCATCTAGCAAAGCTCCCCCAGTTGTCGCAGATGAGAATAAGTCTACCAAGACATAACGTTCTTGGGGAGAAAAGGCTGACCAGTCTCTCAGAGAAGAAAGGCCTTGAGCCTGTTTTTCAATAAGCTTTTATTGGGTTTAATTTGCATAGGAATACAGGGCATAGAGCTCACCAATAATTGTCAGGTAGTAATGATCAAGGAATAGATAACATTTAAAGAACTATAAGGGCTTATTCTGAGTCAGGGTCAGATAGCCAAAGGGCCAAAAAACTTTGGGAAACTAACTCATTTTATGCTTGGACCCTTAACATTTAAATTGAGGGCATTCTTAGCAGAGCAGGTTTCACAGGATTTTAGGCATTCCTTCTTAGGCCTGATAGCCACACTTCCCCCACCGGGAACCACCCTTTCCAGCACAGGACTGAAAAACCCTCTGGCATTGTTTCAGGCCTGAATAAGGTGGGGGATGCAAGCATCCAAGAGATTAGGAGACTTTTTTAGAGATAGAATGAGGACTCAGCCTATGACAAAGCTGAGGAGTGAGGGTCCACCCCCCCTTTTTCTATAGTCCCCTAAGTCCTTCCCTGGTGGCCCCTTAGCAACTGTACCTGTCTTAGGTTGTCCCTCCCTTGAGGATCTTACTCATCATCAACTATCCAGCCATCCTACAGAAGCCAAGCAGGGTGAAGTAAAGGGGGCAGAGTCTGCGCCACTGTCGGGAGGATGTTCTGTCTCCTTAGTGGATTATGGTCCCAAAGCCTTAGCCATGGGGGATTACAGCTTCTGAAATCAGGCAGGGCAGTTCCCAACAGTGCTGCCTAATGTAGTAAATGTCCTATAGGGTCCAGTGGCACAGCCTCCCATATCACCCAAGCTGGGTACTCGAGGTGCACCCTTCCTGTGGGCTGAGTACATCATTCTCTTGTAGTTGAGACTTGCTTGCTGTTGACAGGTCAATGGGAGGGACTTACCCAGACCAGTCAGCTGCAAGGAAAGGCTGTGACCACTGACCACCAACCTCCATCCTCTATGGAGGATTAGCTCTGTGGGGGCAGGATGGTGGTGCTCTGATAATGGTCTATAGCTATCTACTGGGTGCACAGGCTCTGGGGCATCCTGGATGGTGCAGACCAAGATCAGCCCCAACCAGTGATTTGCCTAGGGCACCCTGCATGAGCTATAAAGCAATATGAGATGGCTGCTACCTGTGCTGGGCTTGGAGAGTCCCAAGGCAAAGCCAAGCTGTGAACCTAGTCTGTGTGCTGCCAGTGCCAGGCCTGGGGCCACTCAGCTAAACGTGCAGGGACTGGGGCTCACTGAGGCTAGTTGTTGCTTGTTTGAGAGACTTTAGGAAGTTGTGATGCACGAGCCAAGATAAGCCATTCAGAAGAAAAGAAGCTTGGGTGGGCCTGAAATTTGGATAGGACAGAGTCTCTGGGAATCTCAAGGGCAAGGCAAACAGTGTTGGCCAGGTTGATGGAGTCTCAGATATAGTATCTGCCTGTCAGTTCTGTGGCTCTGTGGTGGGATGGCTCAGAAAATGAATAATGGCCTCTGCCTGTGCCTCTGTCCCCCCAGCTCTTACCTTGATACCAGACACTTCAGTTTCTCCTTGTATGCCACTGGTGCCTTTCAAGCTGCTACCCTAGTGCTGGACCTTAGAGGAAGTGAGTCTAAGTCTGTGTGTGGGTTCTTTATGAGGAACTGCTTGGGGCTTTTAAAGTTTCTTCTATCAACTCAATCCCCACTCATTTTTGCAGCCAGAACTTATGGGGACTTATCTTCCTGACCCTGGAACCCTGGGCTGGGGGGCCTGGTGTAGGGCTGCAGCTCTTTTCTCCAAAGATATCCCTCCTGAAATTTTATCCACCACATGTGGATATGGGACCAGTCCGTTCCATGTCTCCACCCTTCCTATGAGGCTGGATGGATGTGGTTTCCTTCATTCCATAGTTGTCAGACTTCCATTCAACTCCATTTGCAATGGTTATGAGTGATGGTTGTTCTACAGCTTATTTGTAATTTCGATGTGGTTGTACAAGGAGGTGAGCCTTGTTTACCTAGGCTTCCATCTTTACCAGAAGTCCTTCTTTTTCATTTCTATTTATAGCCCCAGCACCTACTACCTTACCTGCCACAAAGCAGGCCCCAATAAATGAGTGAAAAGTATTCAAAATAGTAAAATGAGACAAACCCAAGATGAGGAACATTTTACAAAACAACTCATTTGGACTTCAAAAATATCAATCATAAATGACAAAGAAAAACTGAGGGACACTTCCAGGTTCCAGGTTAAAGGAATCTAAAAAGAGATGAAAACTAAATGCAGTAGGAATCTTGGATTTGCTCCTGAATCAGGAAAAAGATGCCATAAATGGCATTTCTAGGCCAACTGACTACATATTACATAATAATGTTTCCTAAATGTTAAATTTCCTGAATTTGATCATTGTACTAGGGTTATGTAACAGAATGTCCTTGTTTTTAGGAGATACATATTGAATTCCTTAGAGAGTAAAGACATACTTAAAATTTACTCTCAAATGATTTAGCAATAATAACATGTGTATTAATATGTAAAGAAAGGACAATATGTGGCAAAATGTTAGTAATTGGTGAATTGAGGTACAGAGGGTAGAGGAGTACACTTACTTTCTTATAACTTTTCTGTAAATTTTACATTTTCTCATTAAACTTTGTTTTAATGGATTTCAAACTTCTGTGGCACATTTTTTATCATTTCCATTAAAAAGTACTGATTTTAAAAACTAATAACTTAAAAATTGCCACGCACAAAAAATATCAATACATCCATGAAACATTCTCCATTCTTTCTGAAGGTTTTATGAGGCATTGTAATCATTAACTAGTCTTTTACTATTAAACTTAAATGTCCAATTGAAACCAACAGTTCTGAGATTGTTCTTTCACTGATGAAAACTGAGGTGGCAGGTGTTGGGGATAATGTTCACTTAGATTTCTGAGCTTTCTGGGCAGACTTGATGACTTTGCCAGCTCCAGCTGCCTTCTTGTCCACTGCTTTGATGACACCCACAGCAACTGTCTGTCTCATGTCTTGAACAGCAAAGTGGCCCAGAGGAGGATAATCAGAGAAGCTTTCAACACACATTGGCTTGCCAAGAACCATATCAATGGTGAGGCATCACCAGATTTCAAAAACTTTGGGCCATCTTCCAGGTTTTTCAGAACGACAATCAGCCTGCTCCTTCAGCTCAGCAAATTTCCAATATGAGCTATGTGACAATCCAGCACAGGTGCATATACAGCATTTGTCTGGCCTGGATGGTTCAGGATAAACACCTGAGCTGCAAAGCCATCTGTTTCAAATTGGTGGATCATTTTTGCTGTCACCAGCCACATTGTCATGGCAAACATCTTTGACAGACATGTTGTTGATACTGAAGCCCACATTGTCCCCAGGAAGAGCTTCGCTCAAAGCTTCATGGAGCATTTCAACAGCCTTTACTTCAGTTGTAACACTGACTGGAGCAAAGGTGACCACCATGCTAGGTTTGAGAGCACCAGTCTCCAGTCAGCCCACAGGGACAGTACCAATGCCACCAATTTTGTAGAAGTCCTGGAGGGGCAGACACAGGGCTTTTCAGTTGGATGAAGTATTGGAGGATGCAATCCAGAGCTTCAAGCAGCATCGTTCCATTGGCATCACCATCTTTACAAGTGACTTTCCATCCCTTGAAACTAAGAGATGTTAGCACATGGCTCCAGCATGTTGTCGCCAGTCCAACCAGAAATTGGCACAAATGCTACTGTGTCAGCATTATAGCCAATTTTCTTAATGGAGATGCTGATTTCTTCAATAATTTCCTCGTATCTCTTCGGGCTGTAGGGAGGCTCAGTGGAATCTATTTTTTAACACAAACAATCAGCTGTTTTATACCCAGAGTGTAAGCCAGAAGAGCATGCTCATGTGTCTGCCCATTCTTGGAGATACCTACTTCAAACTCACCAACACCAGCAGCAACAATCAGGACAGCACAGTCAGCCTGAGATGTGCCAGTGATCATGTTTTTCATGAAGTCTCTGTCCTGGGGCACCAATTATGGTTACATGATACTTTCTGGTCTCAAATTTCTACAGGGAGATATCAATGATGATACCACACTCGAATTCAGCTTTCAGTTTATCTAAGACCCAGGCATACTTGAAGGAACCCTTCCCTATCTCATTAGCCTCGATGTCAAACTTTTTTTATGGTGCTTTTGTCAATCCCACCACATTTGTAGATCAGATGGCCAGTAGTGATAGTCTTGCCAGAATCTACATGTCCAATGACCACAATGTTGATATGGGTCTTTTCCTTTCCATTTTGGCTTTGATTTAGTAGTAGTTTCCACACCTGTGTTCTGATGGGAAACCTGTTGTGAATATGCCATTTTTATGTAAGTTTTAAATCTTTTCTAAGTATAAAGGTTTTTAAAGAATATGTGATGATGAGATTATGACTCAGAAAGGCAAAAATATTGAAGACTAAATGGAAACTAAGAAAAGATTTTACATTTTTATTTCTCTATATTGTGAAGTTTTTTAAAAAATCACAATCTTCCCTGCCTGATGTGGTTTAGTGGATTGAGCACCTGCCTGTGAATGAAAGGGTTGCTGGTTCATTTCCCAGTCAGGTGACATGCCTGGGTTGCAGGCCAGGTCCTGAGTAGGTGGCACACAAGAAGCAACCACACATTGATGTTTCTCTCCCTCTCTTTCTCCCTCCCTTCCTCTCTGCCTAAATATAAAATAAATGAGTGGATCAAAAACTATGGTACATTTACACAATGGAATACTACACAGAAGAAAGAAAGGAGCTTCTACCCTTCATGACAGCATGGATGGAACTGGAGAGCATTATGCTAAGTGAAATAAGCCACGTGGTAAAAGACAAATATTATATGATCTCACCTATAAGTGGAACCTAATCAACAACAAGAACAACAAAAATCAAGCAAGCAAAATATAACCAGAAACATTGAAATAAAGAACAAACTGATAGTAACCAGAGGGGAGGGTGGGGAGGGATAATGGGGAAAACTAGGGGAAGGTCCATCAAGAAACATGTATAAATGGCACAAAGACAAAGCCAATGGGGTAGGTTCCAGGGTGGTAGGCAGGAATGGGTGGGGCAGGAGGCCATGGTGGGATGAAAATGTAGACAACTGTACTTGAACAACAATAAATAAATAAATAAATAAATAAATAAATAAATAAATAAAGCAAAATAAAGGGCTTACCAGAACCCCCCCACACACACACACACACAAAAAGCTAAAGGGGTGTATTTGCACCAAACCAGCATTGAAACAGATGCTAAAAGGAGTGCATTAAGAAGAAGAAATAGAGAGAGAGAGGAACACAGTTACAAAGGGGAAAATGGCAATGAATAAGTACCTATCAATAAATAGCTTTAAATGTAAATGGATTAAGTGCTCCAATCAAAAGATATAGGGTAGCTAAATGTATAAGAATATACAACCATGCCCTGGCTGGTGTGACTCAGTGAACTGAGTACCAGCCTGAGAACTGAAAGGTCACCAGTTTCAATCCTGGTCAGGTCACATGCCTGGGTTGCAGGCCAGGTCCCCGGTTGGAGGTGTGCAAGAGGCAACCAATTCATGTATCTGTCACACATTACTGTTTCTATCCTTCTCTTTCTCCCTCCTTTCCCCTCTCTCTAAAAGTAAATGAGTAAAATCTTTAAATAAAAAAAAGAAAACACATTCACATATGTGCTATTGACAAGAGACCTACTTCAGAACAAAAGATTTAACCAGACAGAAAGTGAAGAGGTGGAAAAAAAATTTTCTATGCAAAAGGAGACCAAAGGGAAAAAAACTGGCCTAGCAATACTTATATCTGACAAAATAGACTTCAAAACAAAGACCATAACAAAAGGCAAAGAAGGTCATTACATAATACTAAAGGGATCAATCCAACAACAGGATATAACACTTGTAAATATACATACACCCAATATAGGAGCACCTAGATATATAAAGAAATTCTTGGAGGACTTTAAGAAAGAGATTGACAGCAATAGTTATTGTTGGGAATTTTAACAACTCGCTGTCACCAATGGATATATCTTCCAGACAAAAAACAAAAAAAAACAAAAAACAACCTGCTACCTTGAATGACACCCTAAATCAAATGGATTTAATTGACATTTAAAGAACATTTCATCCCAAAACAACAGAATACACATTCTTTTCAATTGCACACAGATCATTCTCAAAGATAGACACATTGTAGGACACAAAATGAGTCAACACACTCAAGAAAATTAAAATCATATCAAGCATTTTCTCACATCACAATGGCTTGAAACTTGAAATCAACCTCAATTATAAAAAAACCCTCCAAAACATTCAAATACATGGAGGCTACATAATATGCTATTAATTAATGAATGGCTCAAAATAAGGTGAAGGAAGAAATCAAAAAGTATGTGAAAATGAACACACAACAATCCAAAACCTATGGGACACAGTGAAGGCAGTCCTGAGAGGAAATTTCATGGCATTACAGGACCACCTAAAAAAGATAGAAAATTCTCAAATAAAAACCTAACCCCAAACCTAAAGACTAGAACAACAACAAAATGCAAAGCCCAGTGTGAGTAGATAGAAGATAATAATCAAGATCAGAGCAAAAATGAATGACATAGAACCAAAAAAACCCCCTCTAAAACAAACAAAAAAAGATGAATTTAGGAGCTAGTTCTTTGAAAAGATAAACAAAATTGATAAATATTTAACCAGACTCATCAAGGAAAAAAAAGAGAGGACCCAAATAATAAATTCAGATATGAAATAGAAGTAACAACTGATACCACAGAACTACAAAGTATTTTAAGAAAATATACGAACAATTATATACCCAGAAAGTAGACAACCTGGGTGAAATGGAGAAATTTCTAGAAAGATACAACCTTCCAAAACTTAATCAGGAAGAAGCAGAAAACCTGAATAGACTGAAAACAGCTAATGAAATTGAAGCAAAGTAATTAAAAAATTACCAGCAAACAAAATTCTTGGATCAGATAGCTTCACAAGCAAATTTTACCAATCATTCAAAGAAGAACTAATACTTATCCTTCTCAAACTATTCCAAAAAGCTGAAGAATAAAGAAGACTTCCAAACTCTTTTAGGCCAGTATTATCCTAATCCCAAAACCAGATAAAGATACAACAAAGAAAGAAAATTACAAGTCAACATCCCTGATGAATTTTAAGGTTAAATCCTCAAAAAAATATTAGCAAACTGGATCCAGCAATACTTTAAAAAGATCATACACCATGATCAAGTGGGATTTATTCCATGGATGCAAGTTTGGTATAATATTCACAAATCAATAACTGTAAGACAAAAACCACATGACCCTGTTGATAGATGCAGAAAAAGCTAAAAATACAGCTGCCATATATGATTTAAAAAAAAAAACACTCAGCAAAGTGAGAATAGAAGGAGCATACCTCAACATAATAAAGGCCATATACAAAAACACTACTGCCAATATCATATTCAATGGGAAAAACCAAAAGCATTTCCTTTAAAATCAGGAAAAAATGAGGCGTATCCACTTTCACTACTCTTATTCAACATAGTACTGGAAGTCCTAGCCATAGCCATTAGGCAACAGGATAAAATAAAAGGCAACCAAATTGGAAAAGAGGAAGTAAAACTGTCATTATACACAGATGACATGATATTGTAAATTGAAAACTCTATAGGATCCACCAAAAAACTACTTGACCAATAAATGAATTCAATAAAGTAGTGGGATACAAAGTCAATATTCAGAAATTGATGGATTTTTTATACACCAATAATGATCTCTCAGAAAGGGAGACTAAGAAAACAACCCCACTTACAAGAAAGAAAAAAAAAAACGTACCTAGGAATAAATTTAACCAAGAAAGTAAAAGTCCTGTGCTCTGAAAACTATAAAACATTGAAGAAAGAAATTGAGGAAGATATGAATAAATGGAAGCATATACTGTGTTCACAGATTGGAAGAATTAACATCATTAAAATGTCCATACTGCCCAAAGCAATCTATCTATGGATTCAACGCAATTACTATTAAAATACCAATGGCATACTTTATGGATTAGAACAAATTTTCTAAAAATTTATATGCAACCCAAAAAGACCCCAAGACCCACGATGGCAGAGTAGTAAGTGGAAGCTACACTAAGCTCCTCCAGGGACCAAACTGGAATTACAACTAAATTCTAGAAAAATCACCCTGGATATCCAACTGAACACTAGCTGGAGAGAAGCCTCATGGCCATGGGCAGATGGAAGAAGCCACATCACCACTATGTGCCTGGAAGGGAGTGAGAAGGAGGCATAAGAGGGATGACTGGGCTCCCACAGGCAACTGCTAAAGTTCCAGAGATATTTCAAAGGCTTGAAGATTCCCCATGAGAGGTGTGGGTCTAACCCCAAGCTTGCCTTCCCAGCCTACAGCACCAAAACTGGAAAAGGAACCCAGTTAACATATGGTTGGAAAAGCAGCAGGGTTTGTGTCCATCAGAGATAGCTGAAGAAACAGAGATCCTCTTAAAAGGTCAATACGAAAAATTCTATTCACAGCCACTTACCCTGGGCTCCAGCAGAGGGAGGGCAGAGTGGACTAGAGACACAAAAGGAAAGTCTGGAGCTGGTGGCTCTGGGGAGAGATCTGAGAGAGTAGCCACCAGAATCTCTGTGCTGTGTCATTGAACATACTGCAGGAACCACCTTCCTCAGGCAGAGCACTCCCCTCCAAGTGGCAACAGCCAGAGGGGGACAATAGCCCCACCCCCATGAGATATTCTTTACCACCCTGTGGTATTTAAGCCTTGCTGCTGAGGAGTATAGCTGGAAGATTTTACTCTTTAAGCCTAAAAGAATGCCTGCAGACAGGCAGATCTTTGGGAGCTCTGAAACTTTAACTGACCCTACTCCAGGCTTGGTGCTGATAAAAGCCAGGATTGGTGAGCAACCTGGTTCTTTCTGCTCATACCCAGAGCCAGGAGAGGGAACCACATGTTGTGATCACTGATAGATCCAAACAGGTTGCTCAGAGCCATTCATATGTAGGGTTTGACAATAGCCTACAGAAGAGTTTTGTAGACCTACCTAATACACAGAAACAAACACAAAGAAGAAGCCAAAATGAAAAGACAAAGAAACCAACCCCAAATGAAAGAACAAGAAAATTCTCCAGGAGAATAAATACATGAAATGGAGGCAAGCAATTTATCTGATAGAGAGTTTAGAGTAATGATTATAAGGATACTCAACAGCATGAAAATACATAGAAACCATTAAAAAGGACCAGTCATAAATAAAGAATGTAATGTCTGAAATAAATAATACACTAGAAAGAAGAAACAGTGGGTTAGATGAAGCAGAGGATTGTATCAGTGATTTGGAAGACAAGGTAGAAAAATATACAAGCAGAGCAAACAAAAAAAAAGAATTTTAAAAATTGGGGAGAGCTTAAGAAACCTTTGGGACAACATGAAGTCTAACAACATCTGTATCATGTGATTACCAGGAGAAGAGAGTGAGCAAGGAATCAAGGACCTATTTGAAGAAATAATGACTGAAAACTTCCTTAATCTGGTGAAACAAAAAGACACACAAGTTCAGGAAGCTCAGAGTACCAAAGGAAGTGGATGCAAAGAGGCCTACACCAAGACACATCATAATTAAATGGCAAGGCTTAGAGACACAAAGAATTTTAAAGCTTCAAGAGAAAAGCAGGTAATTACATACAATGGAGCACCAATTGATTGTCAACTGATTTCTTAACAGAAACATTTCAGGCCACAAGGAAGTGGCATGAAATATTCAAGGTGATGAAAAGCAAGGACCCACAACCCAGGCTATTTACCCATCAAGGCTATCTTTTAAAATGGAAAGAGAAACAAGGGGCATCCCAGACAAGAAAAAGCTAAAGGAGTTTGTTTTGTTTTGTTTTTTTAACAGTAAACCAGTAGTGCAGCAAATGTTAAAGGGCTTGCTTGAAGAAAAGGAACAGGAAGAGGAAGAAGAAGGAGGAGGAAGGATAAGAAGGAGCAGGAGAAAGAAGAGGAGGAGGAAGAAGAGGAGAAGAAGGAAAGGAGAAGAAGAGGAGGAGCAAGAAGTGTCTATCACTAGATGAGTGGATAAAACAACAATGAGACATTTACAGGATGTAATACTCCTATGGCCGTACCACCCTGAACACACCCAATATCAGAATGGAATACTCTCGGGTATAAAAAAGAAGAAAACTCTACCCTTTGCAACAGTATGGATGGACCTGGAGAACTGATGCTAAGTGAAATAAGCCAGTCAAAGAAAGATAAATACCATATAATTTCACTCATATGTGGAATCTAATGAACGAACTGAACTAACAAACAAGATAGAGACAGACTCATAGATAGATAACAGGATGACAGCTAGGTTGGGGAGAGAGTAGAGGTTGGGTAGATTGAGCAAAAAGGAAAAAGGACCCATTGACATGGACATCAGTATGGTGATTGCTTTGGGGGGAGGGGATATAAGGGACTAATTGGTAATGGAAAAAAATACAATAAAAAAGACCCCAAAAAGCCTCAGCAATCTTGAGAAAGAAGAACAAAGTTGGAGAGAACACAATACCTGATATTAAACTATATTATAAGGCCACTGTAATCAAAACAGTCAGGTACTGGTATAGGAACAGACACATAGATCAATAGAACAAAATGTAGATCCCAGAAATAAACTAACATCTTTATGGTCAATTAATAATGACAAGTAGGCAAGAGCATACAATGGAGTAAAGACAGCCTCTTAATAAATGGTTTTTGGGGAACTGGACTGATACATGCAAAAAATGAAACTAGACTATATCAACTTATACCATACATCAGAATAAACTCAAAATGGATAAAATATTTAAATATAAGTTATGATACCATAAAAAATACTAGAGGAAAACATAGTAAAATTTCATATATCTCACATAGCAATATTTTGCCAATATGTCTCCAATGCAAGTGAAATAAAGGAAAAACTAAACAAATGGGACTACATCAATTAAAAAGCTTCTGCACAGCTAAAGAAACCATCACCAAATTGAAATGGGAGACTTCTGGTTAAAATAGTGGCACGGGTAAACATGGCTTGCCTCCTCCCACAACCACATCAAAATTACAACTAAATTATAGAACAACCATTACTTGGAACCATCAGAAATAGAGTTGAATGGATGTCTGGCCACTACAGAATTAAAAAAAAACCCCACACATTTACCTAGACTAGGCAGGGAATAGATATGGAATGTGGAATGGGTTGGCCCCACATCCACATGTGGTGGATAAAAATTCAGAAGGGATTTTTCAGGGGAAAGGAGCCAGAGCTCCACACCAGGCCCCCCAGCCCAGAGTTCCAGTGCCAGGAAGATAAGTCCCCATAATTTCTGGTTGCAAAAAAAAAAAAAAAAAAACAGCAGGGATTGAGTTGATAGAAGAAACTACTGGATTCCCAAGCAGTTCTTTTTAAAGAACCTGCACACAGACTTACTCAGAATCACTCCCTCTGAGCTCCAACACCAGGGTAGCACCTTGTAAGGCACCAATGAATACAAGGATGAACTAAAGTGTCTGGCATCAAGGTGAGAGCTAGGGGATAGCTTTGTCTCAGACAGAAAGGTGGGTAGAGGCCATTATCCCTTCTCTGAACCCTCCACCCACAAAGCCACAGAGCAAGCAGGCTAGTGCAATATCTGAGACTATATCAAACTGACTAACACTGTTTGCCCCACCCTAGAGATGCCCTAATGCTGTTCCAACTTACAGCTGTTAACAGTTTTGGCTCATTATTCCCAACTTCCTAAATTCTTTCAAACAAGCAATAGCCAGCCTCAGTGAGTCCCCAGCCCCTATACCTCTTGCTAAGTGGCCCCAGGCCCAGCACTAACAGCAACCAGTCTGGATTCAAAGCTTGGCTTTGCCTAGGAATCTCCAAACCCAGCACAAGTGGCATCCATATGTAGATTGCTTTATAACTCAGGGAGGGTGGCTCCTGGTAAAATACTTGGTGGGGGGCTGACCTTGGCCTATACCACCCAACCCCAGGGCCAGCATAACCAACAGGCAACTACAAACCATGTCAGAGCACCACCACCCTGCCTCTGCATAGCTGACGCCCCATGGAGGGTGGAAGTTAGTGATCAGTGGTCACAGCCAGTTCTTGTAGCTGACTGGCCTGGGTGAATCCCACCCATTAACCTGCTAAGACCAACCAAGTCTCAACTACAAGAGGAGGGTGTACTCAGTCCACGGGAAGGGTATCTTTAGTACCCAGCCTGGGTGCTAGGGGAGGCTGTACTGCTGGATGCTATATGACATCTACTACATTAGGCCATGCTACCAAGGCAGAGAGTCATAGCAGCTCTACCTAATACATAGAAACAAACACAGGGAAGTGCCAAAATGAGGAGACAAAGAAACACGGCCCAAATGAGAGAACCAATCAAAACTCCATTAAAAAAAAAGACAAGAGAGATGAGCATTCTATTATCTATTATCAGAGTTCAAAACACTGATTATAAGGGTGCTCAAGGAACTTAGTGGGGACCTCAGCAGGAAAAAAAAGATCATGTCAGAAATGAAGGATACAATAATTGAGATAAATAACAGTTTACATGGAAACAACAGTAGAGTGGATGAAGCTGAGAATAAAATCAATGCTTTGGAACATAAGGAAGAAAAAACAACCAATCAGAACAACAAGAAGTAAAAAGAATTTTTAACAATAAGGATAGTGCAAGCAGCCTCTGGGACAATTTCCAGCATTTATTCATTCACATCATAGGGGTGCCAGAAGGAGAAGAGAAAGAGCAAGATATTGCAAATCTATTTGAAAATATAATGAAAGAAATCTTCCCTAATTTAGTGAAGGAAATATACATGCAAGTCCAGGAAGCACATAGAGTCCTAAACAAGATGGATGCAAAGAGGCCCACTCCAAGACACATCATAATTAAAATGCCAAAGGTTACAGATAAAAAGAAAATCTTAAAAGCAACATGAGAAAAGCACTTAGTTACCTGCAAGGGAATTACCATAAGACTGTCAGCTAATTTCTCAAAAGAAACTTTGGAAACACAGGAGGAAAACCTAGCCAATCTACAGAGGAACAGAACAAACAGCCAACAATACCCCAGCATATATGAAGATAGGAGACCAAAGACTGTAGCAGATATTGAAACCAGAGTGCTTCAGGGCACTAATGTCTCTGGGACCAGCACGGGGACCAGGGTGGCTGCAGCCCCAGGCCCAGCACCTGCCAGGTCTACCACAGGATTCTTGGGAGACAGCTGGGTTAACGGTTCCCTCCCCTGCCAAACAAGGTTTGAGCAGCACTGGGAGAGACCTGGTTGCTTGAAGTTGCAGAGAGGGGAATAAAGACTAAGTGGCAAACACACAGGGGCTGTAAGTACCCACAGAGTCTGTGGATGCTGGTTGGGGAGAGTTGAGAGTTGGGCTGTGTCGGGCCCTGACCCCAATAGTCCCCAGCCTCATAGGAGAATTGGGCTATGTGAGAGGCCAGGCCTCTGTATAGACAGGCTTGAGTAGGAAGAATTTCTCAAAAAGAAAAAATGAAAAAAGAGACACTGCTTGGGGAATTCTCCTGCAGCAGCCATTCTGGCCTTCTCCCCACCCAGCCTGGTGGCACTCCCAAAGTGGCGTGGAAGGCCCTGCGCACACTCCCGTAGCCCTAGGAAGAGTACACACCCAAACCTGAGGGACCAGAGGTAGCCTGGCCAAGGGCGCACACCTGCAACCCAAGGACAGTGTGCTCTGTGGAAGGCCTCGAGCCCACATCCAAAGGCTGGGGAAGAGGAACCGGTGTTCGTGCTCACACTCATATCCCTGGGGAGAGTGCATGCCCAAACCTGTGGAACCTGAGGGACCAGAGGCTGCTGGGGAACCGGGCTGGAGGCTGACTGAGTGCAGATCGGGAAGGGAGAAAAGCGAAAATAATTGCCCCTCAGCCTGCTGCAGCCAGGAAGACCAGCAAAAGTGGTTTGGCCAGTTTGAAGCCAGCAGAGGCTTTTTTTTTTTTCAGTAATTTTTTATTTTTTTATTCGTATTTTTTATCTTTCAACTCCCTTTTCCTCACTTTCCTTCTTTCTTGTTTTATCCTTCTTTCTCTCTTTCCCATTTTATCTCTTCTTCCTTCCTCCTTCTTTTTTTTTTAAATTCCCACAAGTGAGACAAAAAAATCTGGGAACTCTAAAAAGACCAGAGTTGGACCCAAAGAGGGGTCATCCCAACAGCTGAGACAATGAGAGAAATTTCACTTTGCTACTACAGAGAACCTGCAAGTTACTACATATTTGTGTCATTTTTTAATTATTCTTACATCTTTTATTTTATTAGTATTTCTGTATTCCTCTTCTTTCTGTTTAGTCTTCTTTGCTTGGCTGGTTAAATTGTTTTGTTTCACTGGTTTCCCTTGTTCTCTCTTTCAGAGTGTATTGTTAATTTACTGTCTTTCACTTCACTCGTGTTCCATCAGCACACTACTGAAGGTCCTATATTTCCTATTCTTGTTATCCAGATCACATAGATTCCATCATGTGATTGTTGCCCCATTATTATTGTAAATAATAGCTGTTCCATACAATTATAAATCCTACACACACCCCTCCCAGATCTCAGCCCGCTTCAGTTTCCTGAACTCTATTACTATTGCAGTTAACTTTATTCTCTTACACACTACACCTATTTACTATCATTTACTTTCACCTTACCTGAGAATCTGACCTCCCACAAGCTCACTGCTCTCTAGATCAAACTCACAATCCTTCTCTCCCCAACAAGAGTCTTATCTTCTTTCCACCATTTCTAAAAAGTGGCTAGCTCAGTGGAATATCACAGTTAACACTATACATAGCCAAAGGATCTCCTATCTCTTCTCTACCAGCTAATACTATAAATATCATAGAATACACTCTTGCTATCTTAAACCATTTAGCCTTCCCCTCCAACTGATCACAAAAAAGAGTAGGTAGAAGCTGTGAACACCAGGATACCTGCTGAAAGAAGAAACCCACCAACAAAAGAAGCACCAACAGAGAACAACAGAAGAAGGTGAAGGAGGGAATGGAAGCCATACTAACCACAGTCCAGGACCTATCTGGAAACACAACTAAATAGTGGAGAAATTATCCAGAACAAACACCTGAACAAGAGCAAGAGAGAATCCTCAAAACCTTGTAAACACAGAAGAACCAGCTTCAACACAACCTGCCCACACCAGCACAACAAAATACAAGAGGTGGTGGACAGAGTGACCCTCAGTTAACCACCTGGTGGGAAGGACCCACCAAAGAAAGACTCAACAACAATCAACACCCAAAGACAAACACAGAGCTAACTTAAATGACAGGCCAAGATCAGTGAGCTTGAGAGATCAAGGAGATTGCGCCACTGAATCTCACAGGTATTCCACCATAGAAGTTCACACCATAAACCCAGGGAACCAGAACAGATCAACTGAAGAAGCAGAGGCTAACAAGAAGAGTCTCACAAACAATGGGAAGACAAAGAAACAATCCCCAAATGAAAGGAAAGGATAAAGCCTCAGAAAGAATGCTAAATGAAATAGAGGCAACTCAACTATCAGATATTGAGTTCAAAGCAATGGTTATCAGGAAGCTCAATGAACTCACAGAGAATTACCAAAAACTACAGGGACACTACAAGGAACTCACTGCAAACTATATCAACATGAAAAAGGAAATAGAAAATATCAACAAGGATCAAGAGGAAATGAAGAATACAATTTCTGAACTGAAGAACACAGTAGAAGGAGTCAAACGCAGGCTGGATGAAGCAGAAGATCGGATCAATGAGCTGGAGAACAAGGTAGGAAAAAACACCCAAAAAGAGCAAGAAAGGAAAAGAGGCTCAGAAAGAATAAAGAGGGATTAAGGGAAATGCAGGACAATATGAAACATAACAATATGTATATAATAGGGATACCAGAAGGAGAAGAAGAAGAGCAAGGGACAGAAAACCTGTTTGAAAAAGTAATGATGGAAAACTTCCCTACTTGATGAGAGAAAAGTCCCACAAATCCAAGAAATACAGAGAGTCCCAATCAAGAGGAAACCAAAGAGGCCCACTTCAAGATACATCATAATTAAAATGGCAAAATTTCAAGACAAAGACAGAATGTTAAAGGCAGCAAGGGAGAAACAGGAAGTAACATACAAGAGAGCCCCAATAAGGCTAGCAGCTCACTTCTCAATTGAAACTTTCCAAGCCAGAAGAGAATGGCAAGAAATATTCCAAGTAATGAGAACCAGAGGTCTGCAACCAAGGCTACTTTACCCAGCAAGGCTCTCAATCAAGATAGAAGGTGAAATAAGAAGCTTTCCAGACAAAAGAAGTCTAACCAGACCAAACCAGCTCTGCAACAGATACTAAAGGGACTGCTTTAAGGAAAGGAAGAAAAAGAGAGGGGGGGGACAGGTATGAAAATGGCAATGAATAAGTACCTATCAATAATAACCTTAAACATAAATGGATTAAATGCAATCTAAAGACATGGAATAACTGAATGGATAAGAAAGCATGACCCACACATATGCTGCCTACAAGAGACCCACCTCAGGACAAAAGACCTACACAGACTGAAAGTGAAGGGCTAGAAACAAATTTTCCAAGCAAATGGACAGGAAAAACATAAAGCCGGGGTAGCAATACTCATATCAGACAAAGTAGACTTCAAAAAAAGGGCCATAAAGAGATACCCAGAAGGTCACTTCATAATACTCAAGGGAAGAATCCACGAAGAAGACAAACATTGTAAATATATATACAGCCAGATAGGAGCATCCACATACATAAAGAAAATCTTGCAGTATTTCAAGAAAGATATTGACAGCAACACAATAATAGTAGGGAATTTTAACACCTCCCCCTGTCAAAAATGGATAGATCTTCCAAACAAAATATCAACAAAGATATTGTGGCATTGAACAATGCCCTAGAGGAAATGTACTTAACTGATATATAAAGAGCCTTTCATCCCAAAGAAGCTAAATTCAAATTCTTTTCAAATGCACATGGAACATTTTCAAAGATAGACCACGGGATAGGGCACAAAGCAAGTCTCAACAAGGTCAAGAAAATCAAAATCATACCAAGCATTTTCTCTGACCACAAGGGACTGAAGCTAGAAAACAACCCCAAGGAAAAAAAACCCAAAGCACTCAAAATCATGGATATTAAATAGCATGCTATTAAACAATGAATGGGTCAAGAATGAAATTAGGGAAGAAATCAAATAGTTTTTGGAAACAAATGAAAATGAACTCACAACAACCGAAAACTTATGGGACACAGCTAAGGCAGTTCTGAGAGCGAAGTTCACAGTGATACATGCCTACCTAAAAGAGATAGAAACATTTCAAACAAACAACCTAACCCTACATCTACAAGAACTCAAGGAACAACAATGAAGACAGCCTAGAGCAAGTAGAAGGAAGGAAATAACCAAGATCAGAGCAGAATTAAATGACATAGAGACTAAACGCACGATTCTGAGGATCAATGAATCCAGGAGCTGGTTCTTTGAAAGGATAAACAAAATCAACAAGCCTTTAAGCAGACTCATCAAAAAGAGAGAGAGAGAGGGAGAGAGGGAGGGAGGGAGGGAGGGAGGGAGAGAGAGAGAGACCCAAATAAACACAATCATAAGTGAAAGGAGACATTACAACTGATACCACAGAAATACAAAGGATTGTGAGAAATTACTATGAAGAACTGTATGCCAAGAAATTTGAAAACCTAGGTGAAATGGACAAATTTTTAGAAAAATAAAACCATCCAAAACTCAATGAAGAAGAAGCAGAAAGCCTGAACAGACCAATAACAGCAGATGAAATTGAAGCAGTAATCAAAAAAGTCCCAACACACAAAAGCCCTGGACCAGATGGTTTCACAGGAGATTTCTACAAAGCATTTAAGGAAAAGCTAACCCCTATCTTTCATAGACTATTCCAAAAAATCCAAAATGATGAAAGACTCCCAAACTCTTTTTATGAGGCCAGCATCATCCTAATCCCAAAACCAGATAAAGACACAACAAAGAAAGAAAACTTCAGGTCACTATTGCTGATGAACATAGATGCTAAAATCCTTAACAAAATATTGGCAAACTGCATCCAACAATACTTTAAAAAGATCATAAGCCATGACCAAGTGGGTTTCATACCAGGCATGCAAGGATGGTGCAATGTTCATGAATCAATAAATGTAATACGTCACATAAACACAAGCAAAGACAAAAATCACATGAACATATCAATAGGTGCAGAAAAAGCATTTGATAAGGTACAGCACCCATTTATGATAAAAACACTCAGCAAAGTGGGCATAGAGGGAGCATCCTTGAACATAATAAAGGCCATATATGAGAGACCTACAGCCAACATCATACTCAATGGAAAAAAAACTAAAATCTTTTCCACTAAGATCAGGAACAAGACAAGGCAGTCCACTTTCACCACTTCTATTCAACACAGTATAGGAAGTTTTAGCCACAGAGATCAGATGAGAAAATGAAGTAAAAGGCATCCAAATCAGAAAGGAGGAAACAAAACTGTCATTGTTTGCAGATGACATGATAGTGTATATAGAAAATCCAATAGACTCCACCAAAAAACTGCTCAACCTAATAAATGAATTTGGCAAAACAGCAGGATACAAACCCAATATCCAGAAATCAAAGGCATTTTTGTATACCAGCAATGAAACAGCAGAAGCAGAAATCAAGAAAAAAAAATCCCACTTGATATAGCAAAAAGAAAAATAAAATATATAGGAATAAATCTAACCAAGGAGGTAAAAGACCTGTACTCAAGAAAACTACATAACACTGAAGAAAGAAATCAAGGAAGACACAAACAAATGGAAACATATACTGTGTTCATGGATTGGAAGAATTAACATAATCAAAATGTCAATACTACCCAAAGCAATTTACACATTCAATGCAATACCTATTAAAGTACCAATGGCATATTTCACAGACATAGAGCAAACACTTCAAAAAATTATATGGAACAATAAACGACCCTGAATAGCTGTTACAATTTTGAGAAAGAAGAGTAAAGTAGGAGGGATCACAATATCTGATACCAAACTGTATTATAAGGTCACTGTAATCAAAACAGCCTGGTACTGGCATAAAAACAGGCACATAGACCAATGGAAGACAACAGAGACCCCAGAAATAAACCCAAGTCTCTATGGTCAATTAATATTAGACATAAGAACAGCAACATAAAATGGAGTAAAAATAGACTCTTCAACAAATGGTGTTGGGAGAACTGGACAACTACATGCAAAAAAATGAAACTTGAGCACCAACTTATACCATACACAAAAATAAATTCAAGGTGGATAAAAGATTTAAATATAAGTCATGACATCATTAAAGTCCTAGAGGAGGACATAGGCAGGAAAATCTCAGATATTTCATGCAGCAATATTTTCACTGACATGTCCCCTAGAGCAAGGGACATAAAGGAAAGAATACACAAATGGGATATCATCAAAATAAAAAGCTTCTGCACAGCTACAGAAAACAGTATTAAAATAAAAAGAGAACCAACCATATGAGAAAACATATTTGCCAATGATACCTCAGAAAAGGGTTTAATCTCCAAAATATATAAAGAACTCACACAACTCCACTCTAAAAAGACAAGCAACCCAATTAAAAAATGGGCAAAGGATTTGAACAGGACACTTCTCCAAGGAGGACATACAGAGGATCCAGAGACACATGAAATGATGTTCAATATCGCTAGCTATCAGAGAGATGCGAATTAAAACCACAATGAGGTACCACTTCACACCAGTCAGAATGGCCATCATAAACAAAGCAACAAACAACAAGTGTTGCAGAGGTTGTGGAGAAAAGGGAACCCTAGTGCACTGTTGGTGGGAATGCAGACTGGTACAACCACTATGGAAAACAGTATGGAACTTCCTTAGAAAAGTAAAAATGGATCTGCCTTTTGACCCAACAATTCCACTGCTAGGACTATATCCTAAGAATCCTAAAACACCAATCCAAAACAACCTTTGCACCCCAATGTTCATAGCAGCACAACTTACAACAGCTAAGTGCTGGAAGCAACCTAGATGCCCATCAGTAAATGAATGGATCAAAAAACTATGGTACATTTACACAATGGAATACTATGCAGCAGAAAGAAAGAAGGAGCTCCTACCCTTTGCAACAGCATGGATGGAGTTGGAAAGCATTATGCTAAGCGAAATAAGCCAGGCAGTGAAAGACAAATACCGTATGATCTCACCTTTAACAGGAACCTAAACAACAGAACAAAGAAACAAGCAAAATATAGTCAAAGACACTGAAATAGAGGACAGGCAGAAAGTGACCAGAGGAGAGAGAAGAGGGAGTTTCAGGGGAAAAGGGGAAGGGTTTACAGGAACAAAGTTAAAGGACACATGGACAAAAATTAGGGGGAAGGTGGTAATGGGAGGGAGTGGGGAGGGATGGAGTGGTGTGCTGGGATGGGAGTAAAAGTCAGGAAACTGTACTTGAACAACAATTAATAAATAAATAAACAAGAAAAAAGGAAACTTTGCAGGCTAGAAGGGATTGACAAGAAATATTCAAAATTATGAAAAGTAGTGACCTACAGCCAAGATTGCTCTACCCAGCAAAGCTATCATTTAGAATTGAAGGACAGATAAAGAGCTACCCAGACATGAAAAACTAAAGGAGTTCATGATCACCAAATCATTATTCTATGAAATATTAAAGGGACTTGTTAAGAAAAAGAATATCAAAACTACGAGCAATAAAATGGCAATAAATACATATGTGTCAACAATTTAATCTAAAAAACAAACTAAGCAAACAAAGGGAACAGAGAGAAGGAAGCATGGATATGGAGAGAATTTTGGTTGTTGCTAGATGGGAGGAGATAAAGGTGAATGGGTGAAGAGGTGAGGTAATTAAGATGTACAAACAGGTAGTTGAAGAATAGTCATGGGGGTGAAAAGTACAGCACAGGAAATGGAGTAGCCAAAGAACTTATACGCATGGCCCATGAACATAAACAATAGTATTTGGATTGTCTGAGGGAGTGGGGGCTTCCTGGAGGCAAAGGGGGAAGTTTGGGACAACCATAATAGTATAATCAATAAAATATAATTAAAAATATAATGGGAGCTGACAGTATGGGAGAATGTATTTGCCAGTGATACATCAGATAAGGGTTTAATCTCTAAAATATATAAAGAATTTATAGGACTCAACACTGGGAAGACAAACGATTCAATCAAAAAATGGCAAAGGACCTGAATAAACCCTTCTCCAAGGAGGATATGCAGATGGCCCATAGACATATGAAAAAATACTCAACATCTGTAGCCATCAGACAGATGCAAATTAACACCACAATGAGATAGCACCTCACAACTCCAAAATGTCAATCATTAATAAATCAACAAACAACAGGTGCTGGTGAGGATGTGGAGAAAAAGGAACCATGGCACATTGTTGGTGGGAATGTAGACTGGTGCACCCACTGTGCGAAACAGTATGGTGTTTCCCCCCAAAAATAAAAATGGAACTGCTTCTTCATCCAGTGATTCCACTGATGGCAATATATCCTCAGAATCCCCAAACATCAATTCAAAAAAATTTATGTACCCCAATCTTTATAGCAGTGTTGTTTACAATAGCCAAGTGCTGGAAACAGCTTAAGTACCCATCAGTACAAGAGTGGATCAAAATACTGTGGTTCATTTACACAATGGAATACTATGCAGAAATTAAAAAGAAATAATTCTTACCTATTGTGACAGCACTAATGAAACTAGAGACTATTAATGTAAGTGAAATGAGCCAGTCAGTGAAAGGCAAATTCCATGTGATCTCTTTATAAGTGGAATATAATGAACAAAATAAACTAACAAGCAAAACTGAACCAGTGGCATAGAAACATGGAACAGACTGTCACCTTTAAGAGGGGTGGAGTGTATGAGCACTGGTTGAAAGAAGGGGAAGGGATTAGTCAAATAACATATATGAATGACCCATGGACAATGGTGTGGGGATTGACTAAGGGAGTATGTGTGGGCTGGGTGGAGGGGAACAAAGGTGGAAAAATTGGGACAACTGTAATAGCATAAACAATAAAAGATTTGTTTAAAAAGTAAAATAAAATCTTTTTTAAAAGAAATGGGCAATAGGTATTTCACTGACTAATTGTATGTCCCTCTCTGGCCTCAGTGCTCTCATATGAGAAATGTCAAGGGTGTGAACAACATCTTTTAGCTTTGATACTCAATAGATATATGAAAAAAGCTCTAATATTTTATCAGAAATAGATTTAAAATCTTAGCCATTGGCATAAATTTGAAGGATCGTGTTTTGAGCTACAATGTTGATGATTTCATAATACTTCTCATCTTTCTTGAAACTCCAGAAAACTAAGAGGTACTGTTTCTCCCTCCACCCAAAGTAAGAAATATCAGCACCTCTGATGTGAAATATCATATCAACCTGTTGGGGAGGCAACATCAGGAAGCTCCCCTACAGTTCAGTACCAACATTGCATGTTTAATATTTTGCTAATTGGACATCATTGTTTTTCACACGATAAGTAATGTAATCATGAGTTTCAGCTGCAAGAGGCACTGCCCTTCTGCTTAAACAATTTCAAAAGAAGCACTGTGTTTCATCCTTACAGACTGATGTATGAGACTGGGATTCCCTCCTAAAGTTTGAGGATATTTGTTTTTAAAAAATGAAAAGAAAAGAAAAAAGATATATTTCTTCTGCAGTGCCCCATGCCTCCACTATCAGGTTGGACACATAACAAGTGTTTATAAAGTCTTGGCTACTGAGCATAGAGAGAAGAGAACTGGACATGGACCAGGCACATTAAAGGAGGATGCAGGAGGCCAAAGAAAAGTAACTTTCTTTCTTAAGGTTAGCTTCAAAAGGGCCTTATAACTTCAATCTACTTTTATCTGACCATGAGAAATTTGTATTTTATCCTAATCATGAGAAAACAACAGACAAACCCCAATGGGGGTACAGTCTACAAAATATATTACCACTACTCTAAAAATATCAAGGTCATATTCTCCTCTAGAGAGATATGACTTTTATGGTGTCATGACTTATATTTAAGTCTTTTATTCAATTTGAATTTATTTTTGTCTATGATGTAAGTTGGTGATCAAGTGTCATTTTTTCGCATGTAGTTGTCCAGATCTCCTAACACCATTTGTTGAAGAGGTCATTTTTACTCCATTTTATGCTTCTGCCCCCTTTGTCAAATAATAATTGACCATAGAAACTTGGATTTATTTCTGGGTTCTCTATTCTATTCCATTGGTCCATGTGTCTGTTCCTATGCCAATACCAGGCTGTTTGATTACCATGGCCTTGTAATACAGTTTGATGTCAAGCATTGTGATCCCTCCTACTTCGTTCTTCTTTATCAAAATTTCCATGGGTATTCAGGGTCATTTATGGTCCCACATAAATTTTTGAAATGTTTGTTCTATATCTCTGGAGAAAAGGGAACTGTAATGCACTGTTGGTGGGAATGCAGACTGGTGCAGCCACTGTGGAAAACAGTATGGAATTTCCTCAGAAAACTAAAACCTGCATACCAAAAACTGGAACTGTCTTTTGGCCCAGCAATATCACTGCTGGGTTTATACCCTAAGAATCCTGAAACACCAATTCAAAAGAACTTATGCACCCCAATGTTCATAGCAGCACAATTTACAGTAGCCAAGTGCTAGAAGGAACCTAAGTGCCCATCAGTATATGAGTGGATCAAAAAACTGTGGTACATTTACACAATGGAATACTATGCAGCAAAAGGAAAGAAGGAGCTCCTAGCCTTCATGAAATCATGGATGGAGCTGGAGAGCATTATACTAAGTGAAATAAGCCAAGCGGTGAAAGAGAAATATCATATGATCTCACCTATAAGTGGAACCTAATCAACAAAACAAACCAGCAAGGAAAATACAACCAGAGACATTGAAATAAAGAACAAACTGACAGTTACTAGAGAGGAGAGAGTAGAGGGATAATAGAGAACAATAGGGGAAAGGCCATCAAGGAACATGTATAATGGACATGTGGACAAAGGCCAAAGGAGTAGGTTCGAGGGTGGGAGGTGGGTATGGCTGGGGTGGGGGGGTGAGGGAGTGGTGGGGTGGAAATGGACACAACTTGGAAATGAACAACAATGAAAAAGTAAAAATATCAAGGTCATGAAAGACAAGGAAAGACTGAAGAACTGTCATAGACAGGAGGAGAGGAAGGAGACATGACATGACTAAGGTGACAAATGCAATGTGGAATCCTGGAACAGAAAAAAGATTTCAGTGGAAAAACTGATGAAATCTGAATGAATTTTGTAGTTTGGTTAATAGTATTGTCAAGGCTAATGCCTTCCTGTTGATAAATATTCTGTGGTTATATAAGGTAATAACATGAGAAGAACCTGGGTGAAAGAATTATCTGTACTATTTTTACAACCCTTTTGTATGTCTAAAATTATCTCAAGATAAAAATTTGAAAAGGAGCCCTGGCTGATGTGGCTCAGTGGATTGAGTGCCAGTCAGTGAACTGAAGGGTCCACTGGTTTGATTCCCAGTCAGGACACATGCCTGGGTTGTGGGCCACATCCCCAGTGAGGGTACATGAGAGGCAATGACACATTGATGTTTCTCTCCCTCTCTTTCTTCCTCCTTTCCCCTCTGTCTAAAAATAAAATAAATAAAATCTTTTTTAAAAGTTCAAAAAGGGAGGTGAGACACATTGTCCCTAATGTCAAAAGACAAAGGTTTCCCTCCAGACACCCTCTTTCCTGCTAGCTTCTCACTTCATCTGAGAACTTAACAGTGATGCTTAAAGGCCTCTAGCTACAGTAACAGCAAATCAGTTCATCAATCTGAAGAAATGAGCTGCTTAGACCTGCATTTTCCAAATAATTGAAACAAATATTTTTGGAAGGCACTATTTCCAGAAAAGGATTAATAGTATATATTTATGTACCTTCTTATATAGATTAGGAAAAACACTGCCTAGTTTTTGATTGTCCACAAATATCTTCTTTTGTACAGTATATAAATAAAAGAGCTGTTGGGGCTGGCCAATGCAGAGAGCTAATTGTAGTGTTGGGTGTTTTGGTTCTGCTCTGTGAACCTGCAGTATCTCCTCTTTCCTTATAAAGCTGTCCTGTTATTTCTTTAGAAGGAGAAAGGGGTATATCAGATGAGGTGGCAGTAGGGTATGTCTTGTACCCCAAGGTACCCTTGCAAATCACTAGAGCGCAAGTCATTTTGACCACTCTCTGGGTTTTCTGAGAAGATGTCATCATTGCAATCAGTGTTCTGGGCCACTCATCAGTAACCAGAGCCCACCCTGCATAGCACACATTTTTACTAAAAAGAGTCTGTAATATGGCAGCACCAAGGGCCAAGAGAGTCTATGATACAATGAGCACCTCCTAATATGTTTGTGTGCTGCTGAAATTCAGGTATCAGTGAGGCCAGGACTTCATGGAGTAAAGCAGCCAGAGCACCATGAACCCTGTGGGCTGTGCCATTGGCACCCAAGGATACTACACACACACACTGTGACCCTGTGTCACACTTCTTTTTTAGACTTGGTAAATTTATTTGTCTCTGAAAAGAAGTGCCCTGGCCAGTATGGCTCAGTGGATTGTGTGACAGCCTGCAAATCAAATGGTTGCTGGTTTGATTACCAGTCAGGACACATGCTTCAGTTGCAGACCAGGTCCCTATTTGGGGTGTACGAGAGTAAAGCATACATTGATGTTCCTCTCCTTTGTTCTCCCTCCCTTCCCTTATCTCTAAAAATAAACAAATAAAATCTATTTTTAAAAGGATTTTAAGGGCTGAATACTTAGTCTTTGAGGGTGACTTCCAGCTAGGAGTCTGCTCTATTATTTTGTCTGTTATATGAAATCCTCCAGCTGTAAAAGAATAATTATCACCACTGAATGGTGCAAATATCAGCTTCATCAATTAGAAATGATCCTCTCTTTTCTAAGTGCAGTATCTGAGATCCCACTAGGCCACACCTTGAAAAGTTTTACATTGGGAGAAAGTTTCAGTGTAGATCAACAGCATAAATGGGCCTCTGTGCACCAAACCATTAGACAACCCAAAAAACGTCCTCTTATAAAAGTGTATATAAGCTGTCAGCCTCTGGTGCCCATCTACAAGAGAAGCTGGTACCCATTCAATGAGCCCCAAGGAAATGTGCTCAAGCTGCAGACTTTGTGGAATACTTGAAGAATTTTCTATTTATTTTTTTCTTTCATTTTTACAAGTCTTGACTTGCTTTACCATGATTCTCTGTGTAACCCAAAGCCAAATGAAGAAATACAAAAATTCAACTTATATGTCCAAACAGTAAAACCAAAGAATGTATCAAGGAAGCTCTAGAGAGAGATAGTCAAGCAGGACCTCAACAGACAAGTTTGCTGAGGCCCAGAGCCCAAGCTTGGGAAGGGGTGCCCCCTACCCCCACCCTACTACTAGGCACCAAGTCCAAGAAAGCTTGGTGCTACTTCCCACCAACACCAAACTGTCTTGATTCCTTTGCCCTGGCTTCAAGACTATCACATTACTAGCCCACTAACTTGTTACCCTAAGGCACAGGCATGAAGCACAGAGTGAGAGACTAGTGATTTAGATTAGTGGGATCAGGACATGCCACACAGTGTATATACTAAAAATTACTAAATTTTACATTTTAAAAGGGTAAATTTTATGGTATGTAAATTGTGTCTTAATTTAAAGTTCTTAAAAATAAATTCTAGATCTGGGTCTGCATTTAACTCTGTCTTGTATGAGCTATCACACTTTATGCAAGTTACTAAACAGTTCTGTGACTCACTCTCCTAAAGGGCAGTCTCCTCATTAAAAGGAAGATAATAGTTCTATTCTGCAACAAGATTATTGGGAGGATTAGAGATAATGCACATAGAGCTCCGATAACAGTGCTTAGGCTGTGGTAGTCAAGGCAACCAATAAATGGTAGCTGTTTTTCTCTATTCAAATGAAAGAAGCCAGACACACAAAAGGCCACATATTGTATGATTCCATCAGTACAAAATGTACAGAATGGGCAAATCCATAGCGACAGAAATTAGATTAGTTGTTGCCAAGGGCTGGGGAGAGGAAGGAATGGAGAGTTACTGCTAATGCACACAGGCTTTCTTTGGGGGATAATGAAAATGTTCTAAAATTACATTGTGATGATAGTTCTGCAACACAGTGTATCTACTAAAAATTACTAAATTTTATATACTTTTAAAATACATTTTATTGATTATGCTATTATACTTGTCCCATTCCCCC
This sequence comes from Tonatia bakeri, assembly GCA_004024845.1. NCBI lineage: Eukaryota > Metazoa > Chordata > Mammalia > Chiroptera > Phyllostomidae > Tonatia > Tonatia bakeri. The sequence continues at coordinate 33,592 of PVIA01012418.1, forward strand.
CTTTGTTCCCCTCTGCCCTGCGCACACCCCACCCACATTCCCCCTCTTTAGTTCATGTCCATTCGTCATATATATAAGTTCTTTGGCTTCTACATTTCCTATACTATTCTTAACCTCCCCCATCTATCCTTGACCTACTATTTATGTGATTTATTCTCTGTACCTTCACCCACTCTTTACCCACCCACTACTTCCCAATAACATTCCATGTGATCTCCATTTCTGTGATTCTGTTCCTGTTCTAGATACTTGTTTAATTTGTTTTTGTTTTTGTTTTAGGTTCAGTTGTTAATAACTGCGTTTGTTATCATTTTACTGTTCATATTTTTTATTTTCTTTTTCTTAGGTAAGTCCCTTTAACATTTCATAAAATCAGGGCTTGGTGATGATGAACTCCTTTAACTTGACCTTATCTGAGAAGCACTTTCTCTGCCCTTCCATTCTAAATGAAAGCTTTGCTGGATAGAGCAATCTGGGATATAGGTCCTTGCCTTTCATGACTTGGAATACTTCTTTCCAGCCCCTTCTTGCCTGCAAGGTTTCTTTTGAGAAATCAGCTGACTGTCTGATGGGAACTCCTTTGAAGGTAACTGTCTCCTTTCCTCTTGCTGCTTTTAAGATTCTCCCTTTATCCTTAACCTTGGCTAATGTAACTATGATGTGCCTTGGTGTGTTAGTCCTTGGGTCCAACTTATTTGGGACTCTCAGAGCATCCTGGACTTCCTGAAAGTCTATTTCCTTTGCCAGATTGGGGAAGTTCTTCTTCATTATTTGTTCAAATAAGTTTTTGATTTATTGCTCTTCCTCTTCTCCTTCTGGTAGCCCTATGATTTGGATGTTGGAATGTTTAAAGATGTCCTGGAGGTTCCTAAGCCTCTCCTCATTTTTTTTTTGAATTCTTGTTTCTTCATTCTGTTCTAGTTGAATATTCATTTCTTCCTTTTGGTCCACACCATTGACTTGAGTCCTGGTTTCCTTCCCATCACTGTTGGTTCCTTGTACATTTTCCTTTATTTCACTTAGCATAGCCTTCATTTTTTCGACTTTGTGACCATATTCAAGCAATTCTGTGAGCATCTTGATCACCAGTGCTTTGAACTGTGCATCTGATAGGTTGGCTATCTCTTCATTGCTTAGTTGTATTTTTTCTGGAGCTTTGATCTGTTCTTTCATTTGGGCCATTTTTTGTCTTTAAATTTTATATTTTAAAAGGGTAAATTTGAACTCAACTTCCAGCCAAGATGGAGACATAGGTAGACACACTTTTCCTCCTCACACAACTAAAAGAAAGACAAAAAATTGAAAAACCAAAAATAAGCAAAACCTTCAGAAAATTGAACTGTATGGAAGTCAAACAACCAAGGAGTTAAAGAAGAAACATTCATTCAGACTGGTAGGAGAGGTGGAGATGAGCAGCTGGAGCAGAGAGGAAATGCATCAAGGCAGTAGCTGGAGGAACCAGCTGGTGAGGTGGCAGCTGGTGAAGCAGGCAGTCCCACATTTTCATGAGGATAAACCAGGAAGAACAGCTTGAAAGCGAGACAGACTGCACAACCCAGGGTTCCAGCATGGGAAAAGAAAGCCTCAAGACCTCTGGCTGTAAAAACCTGTGGGGGTTGTGGCAGTGGGAGAAACTCTCAGTCTCACAGGAGAGTTCATTGGAGAAACCCACAGGGTCCAAGAGTGTACAAAGCTCACCCACCTGGGATCAGCACCAGAAGAGCACAATTTGCTTGTGGGTATTGGGGGAGTAAATGAAAGCCAGCTGAGAGCCCAGTATATGGCATTGTTCCCTCTCAGATCCCTCCCCCACATACAGTGCCACAATGTAGCAATGTGGGTTGCCCCACCCTGGCGAATACCTAAGGCTCCACCCCTTACAACATAACAGTTATGCACAGACAAATAAATAGGGCTCAAATGAAAGAACAGATAAAAACTCCAAAAATAGAACTAAGCAATAAAAAAGATAGATAACCTATCAGATGCACAGTTCAAAGCACTGGTAATCAGGATGCTCACAGAAATGGTTGAGTATGGTTGCAAAACAGAGGGAAAAACAAAGGCTATGAAAAGTGAAATAAATGAAAATGTACTGGGAACCAACAGTGGAGGAAAGGAAACTGGGACTCAAATCAATAGTGTAAACCAGAAAAAAGAAATAAACATTCAACTAGAACAGAATGAAGAAACAAGAAATAAAAAAAAAAATGAGGAGAGACTTAGGAACCTCCAGGACAACTTTAAACATTCTAATATTCAAATCATAGGAGTGTCAGAAGGAGAAGAGGAAGAGCAAGAAATCAAAAACTCATTTGAAAAAATAATGAAGGAGAACTTCCCTAATCTGGCAAAGGAAATAGATTTCCAGGAAGTCCAGGAAGCTCAGAGTCCCAAAGAAGTTGGACCCAAAGAAGCACACACCAAGGCACATCATAGTTACATTAGCCAAGGCTAAGAATAAGGAGAGAATCTTAAAAGCAGCAAGAGGAAAGGAGACAGGACTTACAGCCAAGATGGAGGCATAGGTGGGTGCACCATACCTCCACGCAAAACTAAGATAGGAACAAAAACAATTTAGAAACATAATAACATCCAGAACTGACAGAAAATTGATTTAAATGGAAGTTGGACAACCAAGAAATTGAAATAGACCTGTTCATCCAGACTGGTAGGAGGGGCAGAGTCGGGCAGCCAGGTGCAGGTCACAGTGCGGAGAGCAGAGAGAGTTGGGACTGTGAGCATGATGCATCCGAGGGTGCGTAAGGCATCTGGGGAGTGTAGGACCACAGTGAGTGGACCCTGAGTGTGCAGGCAGTAGCCGGCAGACCCCAGCAGAGGGGTGGCAACCGGCAGACCCAGTGAGGCAGCAAGTGTAAAGCAAGGCAGTGCACACAACCCAGGATCCCAGCGCTGAGAAATACAGCCTTGGGACACTGATCACAGATGCCTGTGGAAGTTGAGGTGCAGGGAGAGACGCCCAGCCTCACAGGGGAGGTCCTTGGAGGGTCCCATGGCATGCACAAGCCCACCCACATGGGAATTGGCACCACAGGGGCCTGATTTGCTTGGGGGAAGCAGCAGAGGGGACTGAGGTCCCACAGAGAACAGAGCAACCACCATTGTTCCCTCTCGACCCCACCCCCACATGCAATGTCACAACCCAGCAACTGGGGTGCCCCACCCTGGTGAACACCTAAGGCTCCACCTCCTACTGTAACAGGCATGACCAGACCAAAAGAAAGAGAGAGAGAGAGAGAGAGAGAGAGAGAGATGGCTCAAACAGAAGAACAAATTAAAGCCCTAGAACTCATCCTTTTAAGCGATCAAGAGATAGCCAACCTATCAGATGCACAGTTCAAAACACTGGTGCTTAGGATGTTCACAGAATTGGTTGACTTTGGTCAGAAATTAGATGAACAAATGCAGGCTACAATAGGAGAAATGAAGGAAAATGCACAGGGAATCAATAGTGATGGGAAGGAAACTGGGACTCAAAACAATAGAGTGGACCAGAAGGAAGAAAGAAACAACCAAACAGGAAAGAATGGAGAAATAAGAATTCAAAAAGATGAGGAGAGGCTTAGGAACCTCTGGGATGCCTTTAAACATTCCAACATCTGAATTATAGGGGCACGAGAAGGGGAAGAGGAAGAGCAAGATATTGAACACTTATTTGAAAACATAATGGGGAAGGAGAACTTCCCCATTCTGGCAAAGGAAATAGACTTCCAGGAAGTCCAGGAAGCTCAGAGAGTCCCAAAGAAATTGGGCCCAAGAAGGAACATACCAAGGCACATCATAATTACATTAGCCAAGGTAAAAATGAAGGAGAGAATCCTAGAAGCAGCAAGAGATAAGGAGACAGTTACCTACAAAGGAGTTCCCATCAGACTGTCAGTTGATTTCTCAAAAGAGATCTTCCAGGCAAGAAGGGGCTGGAAAGAAGTATTCCAAGTCATGAAAGGCAAGGACATACATCCAAGATTGCTCTATCCAGCAAAGTTTTCATTTAGAATGGAAGGACAGAGAAAGTGCTTCTCAGATAAGGTCAAGTTAAAGGAGTTCATCATCACCAAGCCCTTACTATATGAAATGTTAAAGGGACTTATCTAAGAAGATAAAAAAAAACATGTATAGTAAAATGACAGCAAACTCACAATTATTAACAACCACACCTAAAACAAACAAACAAAAAAAACTAAGCAAACAACTTGAACAGGAACAGAACAACAGTAATGGAGATCACATGGAGGGTTATCAACAGGGGAGTGGGGTGGGGAGACAGGTGGAAAAGGTACAGAGAATAAGTAGCATAGATGGTAGATAGAAAATAGACGGGGGGG
>PVIA01012419.1:0-37932 GCA_004024845.1 Tonatia bakeri
CAGTTGTAAGCAAAAACAAACACTAACACACACACAGAGCTACTATATTTTTCCATATAAATCAGGTCAAGTTTTATCTAGGTTTGCATAGTTTTTCAAACTATAAGGAAAATGAAGTGATGACTTCAAAGTTTGGAGAGTGGTTACCTCCTGGAGTAAGGTGCAGGGGGAGTTGGGGATTGAAAGTGTACCAGGAAGGGACCTACCAGGTGGACTGGGACACTATGTTCTATATTTTGACTAGACAGTGCTTAATAGATACTCACTGTATGTAAACAATAAAAAAAAGCCACTGCATTTCTTTTATGTACTATTATAATACACTTATTTCACAATTAAAAAGATTAATATAGTGAGAGAGGAGGGAAAGAGAGAAAACAGTAAGCTATGAATACTAGCCTGGTGAACTGAATGCACAACTGATGGGACAGTTGCTAAGAAATAGAACTGTGTGTCATTAGTTACACTAAGCTGAATGGTCAATTTCTCAGCACCCATCAGTCACAGCTCTTGGTTGGTTTGATTTCTTCACTTTCTAAAGAAAACCTGAACCTGCCCCTCAATTCCTAGACAGGGCACATGCCTCAGTTGCGGGGCATGCAAGAAGCAACCAATCATGTTTCTCTTGCATGTTGATGTTTCCTCTCCCTCTCTTTCTATATCCCTTCCCCTCTATAAAGATAAATAAAATCTTAAAATAAAATAAAAAATTAAGTAGGTAGGATCATCAGTAACAAAATGTCTTATACAAATTTTGCTTTACAATATAATTCATTCATGGAAATTCCTCCAAGACTGACAATTTATTAATCACAAATTTTAGTTTATATTTTGTTTTGGCTTTTCATGCTTCAGTATCTTCCTAATTAATACAGGAAGAACCTGGAAGACATAATGAATACAACAGAACTTCAATTAATGTCGAATGAGTGAATGAATGACTATTTAGAAGGTATTACTTTAATGATGGAAGCCTATATGTACAGGCTTTATGCATGCTAATATATATTAGTATATAATATACTAATTAGTATATAATAGTATACTAATATAAATATACTATTTATATACTATATTATAGTATACTATTAGTGTACTATATGAATAGTATACTAATTAGTATACAATATACTAATATATATTAGATATATTTATCTAAGGAATTATAATTCTTTAACATGACAGATATATACTCCCATGATTTGTTTATCTCAGTTCCAAAGAATTTATCAATTCAGGCCCCAATTCAGTGGATTGAGCATCAGCCTGCAAAGCAAAGGGTCACCGATTTGATTCCCAGTCTAGGGCACGTGCCTGGGTTGCCAGCCAGGTCCCCAGTAGGGGACAGACAAGGGGCAACCACACATTGATGTTCCTCTCCCCCTCTTTTTCCCTCCCTTCCCCTCTAAAAAACAAATAAATAAAATCTCTTTAAAAAACCATCAATTTAGGCCTTTTTCTTATCAGAAAAATCTTGGTTTTTCTACAATTTAATAAACTATATTTTAATAACCATTACATTTTAATAAACTAAATATACTACACTAGATAATCTTTAGTCTGTTTATCTTTAGTCATAGTACACTCAATTATACCCAGAATATTAATAAAACCCCAACAACTGTCATTTATATTTCAATGACAAGTATAGTCAACTACTTGGCTGTAGGATTACTATTACTTAATCAAACTAGATAATATATGTGAAATATTATGAAATAAAAAATAAACTATTACTACATTAATTAAAGATCCTAAATCCATTTTCACTTATCTCATAATCTAACATGTATAAAGATCATATGGATAAAGTAAAATTTTACACAAAATATTTCAGAAGGAAATTAATCATCTATAACATGAATTCTTGTTGAAATGGAACAGCAATGGGAATAAATTTCTATGCCATGAGAACACAGAATGTATTGTATCTGGTATCATAGTGTTTTTCAGTAACACACACACCTAACTGAAATACTATACCTGACCTATGTGACTTTTAACTTTCTGACATTAATTCTGTGTAACTGAGAACTTAAAAATCAGTGGAGCACTGTAAGAATGTAAAAATAAGCTAAACAACCGAGAGAACCAGTATCAAAGTTGTTCAACTTGGTTACACATACTTAAAAACTATTTTTAAACTTCCATGGTAGAACTTATTTAAAATATAAAAACAACATACCTTAGTCTAAATCCACTACTAATTCAAATTATTAGTTCAAGTCATAAATGACTAAGTGGGGACACATAATGAGGATGTGCACAGAGCATCAAAAACATTACCATAAAAACTCACGTCTGTGTCGGTAAAATTATAAACATTATAAAAAACCGGATTATGATCAATAAGCTAACTCATAAATGTCAACTTTTTCATTTAAATTTTACTTATAAATATGTATATAAGGTTTAAAAAAGCACATGCTTTCCAACTATCTAGTGTTCCCATGTAAACATAAGAAAGAAAAACAGTGAATGACAGAAAGAGAATAAAACATACATATACTGGGGGGAGGAGGATATAAGGGGAGTAAATGGCAGTGGCAAAAAAATACAATATGAACTGTAATAATAAATCAACTAGTAAGAATAAGTCAACTTTACAAATAATAACTGCATTATATAACTAACATGGTTCATCTGGTAATAAATGAGGTCAATTTTATGGAAAAAAAAGACACACATATACCAAGGACTAATATATAGTTTTCATAAATCAGGTATTTTAAAATAATTACCACCTGCTTAAAATATTCTAAAGATGACCAAAATTTATCACCATAATTTTAATAAACTTTGCATAAAAATAAGTATATCTAAAACCTCAGCATTTAATTTTTACTTCAGATATTGTAAAGCAAACATCACCAAATTTATAACTAGATTTGAGTAGATTTTGATGTTAACATTTGAAAATAACACCTTGAGTTGAACACTATATGTTAATGGTATTTCTATTTCTCTTAAGCAATTCCACTTTTCAAAGTCCCTAAAAACTCTAGTTATGTACAACTGCCAGCGCAGGTTAAGAATAGCAATGAACTATATTCATCTGAAACCACAAGACTGTCAGGTGACATACCAAGAAGTCTGACTTAACGCAAATAAAAGCCTCTCCATGCTGCAATGCAAAAAGATTTAATTCTAGCAACGGGACTATAGGGAACTGAGAGCCTTAGGAAATCTACTGCCCATGCAAAGTCTGTTTTTGCAAAAGACTCCCTCTATCCATCCAGTCTTACCATTTCACAAGTTAACATCCTGCCTTTTGTTTCAGTAAAGAATCTGGGATTTTTACAGAAGCAAATTATGATTACTTTTCAATTCCTTTATCTATTCTACTACAAATATATTATTAAAGAAAATCAGTCCAGGTATTCTGTAAACTAGGTGCTGTGCTGGCAGCTGATGCAAACTAGAGTGTGGATTATTTTTAAAAGCGCTTTAACTCTGCTAGGGCTGGCGCAGTGCTTGAGCAATCATGGCTAGTACACAACTGTTCAACAATCCTATTAATAAGGAACTCAGGCTCCCATAATAAACAACAGAATATCGCCTTTTCTCAATTTCCCTGTAATCCAACTCTTACTTTTTAGACACATTCTTGGAAGCCACAGCAAGTCTGTGTTCTACCCAGATGATAAGCAACTGGAAAAAGCAATCCCTAATGATCACAGGACCTACAGAGGTCAGTATGTAAACTGGTTCACTAGTCTGAACTCCATGTTGAATTCTTAAGGACAAGTCTAACACAAAACACTATTTTTGATTTTATAAATTTCAATAGAACTACCATGTTACATTACTTGGTTGGTTCATGAAACAGACCTTTCAGCTTGCTTTTAAAACACTGTCTTTCACTGGGCTTGTATTTTTAACATATATCACCATGTTCTTCCAGAAAAACCAAAGAGTGTGCCTGTATATTATGCTGCTAGAACTGAGGTAACACAAGTGCCATAATACAACAGGCTATTCGTTCACAACCTAACAGATAATATGCTAAGACCAAAACTCATTCCCCACATTCGGCATGAGAGAAACAAAACAGCCACTCAATCAGCCAAACTTGCATTTACATCCCAACTCAGCCACATACTGACTGACTGTGATATTAGGACAGTGCCTTAATTTCTCTAGTCCTCAGGTTCTTCAACTCTTAAGATAGACCTATCTCTTTGATTAGTACAGGGACAGTGTTTTATCTCTGCACACTGGAAAAAGTGTGCTACAGCTCTGGAGAGATGGTTCAGAGCTATCTGTCATCCTGATACACCACCAAGGTTCGATCCGTGGTTAGTGTACACGCAGGAATCAACCTTATGAATGCATAAATAAGTGGAACAAGGCAATGTGTGTGTGTGTGTGTGTGTGTGTGTGTGTGTGTGTGTGTCTTTTCCTTCCTCTCTCTCTCTCTAAAATTAAAAAAAAAATTTAAAAGCCCTGGCCAGGTTGTTGGAGCATTGTGCTGTACATCAAAAAAGCTTCGGATTCGATCCCCGGTCAGGGCTCACACCTAGGTTGTGGGTTTGATCCCTGATCAGGGGGTATATGGGAAGCAACTGATTAATGTTTCTCTCTCACATAGATGTCTTCCCCCGCCCTCAAGTTCCTCTCCCTCTAAAATCAATAAATATATCCTTGGGTGAGAATTTTTTTAAAAGTTCCCATGAAACAGTGTGCTACACATATCAAGTTGAATAAACATTTTCTGAATTACTGACATGCTACTGGAATTACCTGTCTCATCCAAGTGCAATGCCTTCTTGTCCCACTTACAAAAACTCACTTTCTTTTCATTATAATATGTTTTAATTAATTCTAATAATCCTGGTACTTGTTGATATATAAATATTATACAAATATGTATCACAATGATTTGATCAACTGTTCCACAATTCATTAGGCAGAAACTTTTAAATTGCATCCTTATGTGTGGAGCAAAAATATATGGAAAAATCTCTGCACCTTCTGCTCAATTTTGTTGGGAACTGAAAACTGTTCTAGTAACTAAAGTCTTTTTTTTTTAATCCATTTTTGATTGTGTACAAGCCTATGCACAGACACAAAAGTAAACTGAATGATTTTACAAGGTCTAAAAATATTAAGGTTTCACAGCTCATTCATGATAGACCTGTTTTGCAAATCTGGGTTTAATATAATCATATACAATACAAGCATGTTTACTGCAGCAATAAATGTATTAAAGTGGGAAAAACCAGAAACAACTAAAATGTCCACCAATACAAGACTCTTGACAGATAAACTGCAGTATAGTCAGCCTTCAATGTCCACATATTTTGCATCCAGCTGGTCCTCTGTATCCATGTTTTCCATCTGCAGCTGGGAGCTCATGGCTGAGAATCTGCAGATGTGAAGGGCCAACTATATGCAATTTTATATGAGGCTCTTGAGCATCCACAGATTTTTGGTTTCTGTCCAAAAACCAGTCCCCTATGAATATCAAAGGACAGCTATGCATTCATTCAGTGGAATCTTGTGCAAGCCTTTGAAAGGATGAGATAAAGCTATATATGAAGAGATCTGAGGTAATTATCACACAGAGTAAGGTTCAAAACAGTATGTATAGCATCAGAGTGGAGGTAAACAAATTATCAATATGCTTGTATGCGCATTAAACATTTTCAAGAAAGATAAATAATAAAAAAAATACATGTAATTAACTGTTAAAAGAAGTGACCCCTGGGAAATGAAACTGATAATTGGAGAAAAGACATTATGCTCTTCTATAGCTCCAGTCTGGTAGCAAAACTTCACATTCATTTCAATAAGCACTTCTTTGATTTCCCAGATTTCAGACACCCTCTCCTTTAAGGAATACCAAAAATGGCTGGATAACATCAAAATCTTACAGTAGAACATGATTTGTTTTCCATTGAACATTTCAGGGTAGAAAACTAGGCAGAGAAAAAAATTTGGTGGACACTAGCACAAAAAACAGCCAAGTGCCATGAAACTAAACAAAAAAAAATAAGTGTTCCAAAACAGAAAACCCACTAGTTGAAATTCTTAGACATTTATTTCTCTCATGTCAACCTACTAAAGTCTCTATTCACCTAGATACTCAAATCAAAAATCTAAAAGTCACTGAGTTCTGTTTTTGCTATCTCCTCAATGTCCTGAGTTAGACCACCATCACCACCACACTGCCAACCATCCTAGTCTGAGCTACTGTAGTATCTCACTGCTTAGTCTCCTGACCTCTCCTGTTTTCTTCCAATTTATTCCCCACAGTGCAGCCAAAGCGGGGAAATCTCAACATGTCACTCACCTACTAAAAATCTCTGGTTAATACCCTATTGCTCTCAGGATAAAGGTCTAACTTTTCAATAGACTTGGCCTTCGCCTATTCTCTTCTCCCACCCCATGTTCATATCCATTCCAATCAATTCTTTAAGTAAAAAGTTTTCACTTCAATCCTTCATTGTGTTTTTTCTTCGATCTGGCATACTTCTTTTCTTCCCCTATTAGCCTGGTTTTTCAGGTCTCAGTTTACATATTACTATCCACCGGAAGGAAGCCTTCGTGATCACTCTGATCCCCCACACTACATCTAGAACAGATTTCCCCTCCCATGTGCCTCCACAGCATCTCTCTCACCCCCAACAGAACCCTAAACTGACATCCTCTACTGTGGGTCTTAAAAGAGTACTGTTGTAATTGCCTACTTACTGTCTCCACTTTTACTGGACCATACTTTGTCTGTGCACAGCTGTATTCTAGTGTCTAGCACTGTGGTTGACATTTTGTCAATGAGGCGAAACTAATGTTTTAATGAACTCATAAAATTTCTCATCTTGAAATCAGTTTAATATTAATAAAACACTAAATAGAATTTTAGTGGGTTTTTTATGAGAATGAAATAAAAGTATCTTTTTAAGTACCTACTTGCTCATATTTACTCTGAGGTACATAGTCACTAAAAGGGGTACTGCATTTAATATTCCCAATTCTTTATCCTCAAAAATAATAATCATTTTAAACATAATATAAACTGACTATACAATCTTCTTTTCTCTCTTCCCCCAAAATTTGAGATGAAGGGTCCAAGTCTTAAGTATTAGGGAAACTCGGTGGTTACAAATTCCACTGAGATTTTATGGGAAACTATTGGAACACTTAACTGTAAATGTCTCCCTTTTTCTTTTAATTTTCATTCTCAGTGCTGATCAAATTTAAACGCATAGATCTTTTTAAAAGAGTACTTAAAATATATGAAGTTCACAGAACCTGGCCTCCAACATTTTTTTAATGATCACATTATTTAAATTACAGTTTGGCTTCCAACTTTTATTAAGCTTTGGACATCATTTAAGCTCCTTAAATGTCTATTTGCTTACCCATAAAATGGTTAATAAAATTTCTCTCTTCTACCAACCTCAATCACAGGTTGTTGGGAAAATCAGATAAGATAATATACATGAAAGCAATCTGTAAACTATTACTTCTGGCTTTGTCTACTTGGGGACAAGACATTCATTCTACAAGAAACCTAGAAAACTAGCATAAATAAAGCCAGAGAATAGTATGCAGACCTAAGACTGCTAGCCTTAGAAAGGCCTGCTTACAAGACAGACCTCTAGCTGGCATCTGGGAACCTGACTGGTAAACAGTTCCCTACACTCATCTGAAACCATCCCTAAGTCATTGAGCATAGCTTAACTATGACTAAACTACAAACAATGTGATTTATGCTGAATATCTGCTTTTCTTCTGGAAGTCAGGATTTGGGTACATGCTAGTCAGAGTGACCAATCCCCAATAAAAATCTGGAGACTACCTGACAGTCCCTTATAATAGCACAATCATTGCTAGAGGACTCACTGGGAAAGGACACTTGCAAGTTTGCAGCTGGTAGCCTCTGAACATTGCTCCATGTGCCTTTCCTTTGCTGATCTGTATGTTTTGTATCCTTTCACAGTGATAAATTTTAGCTCTGAAGATGACTATATGCTGAGCCCTGTTATTCCAATGATCACCAAACCTGGAGGTGGTCCTAGACGCCCCCCCCCAACACAATAAAGAAAATGTATTCACAGAATAAGTGGTATGTCTGTCTGTCTGGAATGGAAATAGAGCTTGCAGTACAAAAACAGAAGTGGTCCTCCATGCCCAGTGTCATTAAAAAAACAAAAGCAAAAGAATCTTTCTGTTCAGCTATGGAATAAATGTTTCCACGCTACCCTATTATCTTCAGCTACTCAAGCCCTCTGGTTGATCAGTTTTAGTGCAGATGCCTTCTGGCTGAGCTAGACTCTCTGCAGCCAGAGATGCTTTAATGCTTCCTTTACCACCACCCATATTTTTCTAGATCCCATACCTTCTATATTTACTCTTACATTTTCCAATCCTGAGTACAGTGGCCTTATGAACCACTCCCGTTACTTGGCACATCTGTAATTTATCTCTTACTCATTATCTAGCATATGTTCCACATTTAGCCCTATCATTGTTATCATATACCATTTAAGGTTACATCACTGTATCCTAAAATCTCTATAGCCATTCATACGGAAAACCAAACTAAGACTGGTTAGATTTCAAACTATTCCCTAGAGTTTGCTTCCTCCCTTCTTTCCTTTTAAGTAACAGAACTACCAGTGTTCACGGGTCTATACCTAGTCAAAGACTACATTTCCCAGCTTCCCTTGCATTCAAGTATGGCCACATTACCAAGTTCAAGTTAATGGAAGAGAAGAGGAATTAGTGTGTGCAACTTCTATCTAGGTCATCTCGTTAAGTAGCAGCAGCTTTTCCTTCTTCTCTCATTACCCCTTTACTGATAGCTGAGAAACATCAGTAACTAGTACAGCCTCTTTGGCCTCAGAAAGGGAAGCCAAATGGCAGAGTTGTCCTAGAGGACCTACTAGTTTGGATCACCAGATGACTTCATGCAACTGTACTGTCTGCCTGCCAAAAACTACCTATCTACCTTTTTTTAAAAAAACTATTATATAAGAGAGAAATAGTTTTATCTTATTTTACTATACCTTGAAGTTTCTGTTACAAAGTTGAGCCTGTACCCTGATAGTTACATTGATCTGGGTTTGAGTCTTTCTTCTTAAGCAAGTTGTTTTCACTTTCTGTGATAAAAGTCCCTAGAATACCACTTCCAACTCTGAATTTATGATTGGTATATGCTGCCCTCTGATTTTTGTCAAACCAGACTTTTTATTAGCAGTGCAATGCGTAAGATAAGTGCATAAACTATGGTGCTATACTATAGGAGTATAAATTTGCAGAATAAGCTTCACATTTATAACCATGCAGTTAACTATGAGATATCTTAGTTAAGATGCTTAAAATAAACTTAAAAATTTTAAACATATAAATTCACATAATCATATTTTATGGGTAGGAGTATAGCATAGTAATTAAGTAGTTTTAAAAGCAGAGACCAAGGCACAAGTCCCAGTTCTGTCTTTATTAGTGTATTGGCATTACTACAACTATTAATGTAAATACTTATTTCATAAAATTGTAAGGATTTAGAGGAACTTAGTATGTATAAAGCATTTAGCACAATGCCTAGCATGGTATAAATATACAATAAAAAGTGGCTATTATCAACTAATTGCATTTTAAAAGATTAAGTGAATAATTAAATGCAGTACTAGGGCAGTGCTAAATATTCCTCAAAATAACCTAGTGGTAAAAATAAGAAGCCTCAACAATTTGATTTTATAATTATCCTAAAGTACAGGAGGGATATCAAAATGAAGATGCCCCAAAGGAAGCTAAAATGTGTGTCTGGATATACCTTTGCTGAAAAATCAGGGACTGAGATGTAATTTTGAAAATCAGCAGCAGAGAACTTGCGGTTTCTACAGTAAAATCTTTTTTCTCTTTATTTTTTTCTCTCCACTTCTAAAATTATCTCCACATCAATAGATTTTCACCTGTTTTTATATTGAGAAAATTTCAGCATTCTTGAGGACATGAAAAACTGAACAAATAATATGCAGATAACCTAGTAGTATCCCTCTTTTTAGGTAGTAGCTTGCTTATAAGTTTAACTTCTAAGTTATAAAAGAAATATAAGCAAAGTTTCAAAACCAACCTGCTGGTATTTTATATATTTAATAATTAACCTGAAGGCCAACGTTTTTAATATTAATTCACAAAATGCTTCTGAACTTATGAGAACCAAGAGTTTATCTGAAATAAAGCAAACATCATTCAATCATCATATTAAAGTACTTTAAATTCCCAAACAAGAAAAATTAAAATGTTTATTTTTCAGTATCAGTGTAAGGCTTGAAAGCTGGGATGTTGTCTAAAATATAGAAATAGGTTTTAGAGGAGTCTTTGTACTGTGGGTTATTCAGAAGATGCTTCACAAATTAGAATTAAAATAAGTGAATTTAGAACCACAGTGGTGACTTTAAAGGTACATGCAATAAAAGCAAAAGCTTGGAAAATTAAGCATCACTCAATGACACAAATTTCACTAGGTTATTCAGTCTTTCTGCAAATAATTTTTAGCTAATAGTTCAAATTGCTAACAATTCTCAAAATAACCTCTAAACCACACACACACAAATCTCTTACTACCTGCCCTGGCTGGTGTGGCTCAGTTGGTGTCAGCTGGTGTCAAACTCATCAGTTGGTTGGAGTGTCCTCAAGTAGACATAAGGGTCACAGGTTCAATTTACAGTTGGTACATTTGAGAAGGCAGGTGATTGATGTTTCTTTCTCACACTGATGTATGCTTCTTTCTCTTTCTCGCTCCCCACCCCCTCCAAAAGCAATGAAAAAATATCCTCAAGTGAGAATTTAAAAAAAAATACAGAACTCTAGTATCTATCCCTTCCATTTCTCATGACAATCTCAAAGTCCAGGCCCTTAAGCTATCATACATAGATATAGCTTTTTTTTTTTAACTTCAGATATAACTTTAGGCTCTCCTGTTCCATCTCATCGCAGTCTCACCCCTGGGAATATAACACTTCATCAGATCATTCTACTATTGCAAAACTATCAATGACTCCTTACTGCCTTCCATATCAACACTCACACATTTTCTAAGATAACCATTCCTCCATCATCCTTAGATTCAACTCTAACAGCACCTAATTATATCGCCCTCCTCCCCTTTTCCATAACGGGGAAGGGGCTTCCTCCCTCTCTGAGTCTACATAGTTCCTTCCCTTCCTTCTGGTCTCTTGTTCAATCTTGCCTGCTTCTTATAACTCGGACTTGTTTCTTCCATCCCCCACTTATTTCTAAAAGGCTCCCTGTTATTGCCACCTTTCCCTTCCTTCTCCGCCAAACTTGAAAATGTTACCTAAGCACAGCCTCTTAATGCTCCATTTAATCTGTGCACAACATCTGACACTCTCAGCTCCCTGAACTCTACTCCCTGATAACCTCATCTCATCCAGGTTCCAACATATCATTTCGTGGATATCTCTCTGAATCCAGATACAGTAGGGTTTGGAGCTGAGGTGTATGTGTTTTTAAAAACTTTCACACATACAACAGACTACTCATCAACAAAAACGAACTACTCATATATGCCATAACATAAATGAATCTCAAAAGCATTTATAGTTAAGTGAAAGAATCTGACACAAGGCTACACAATGTATGATTTCATTTATATGACATTCTGGTAAAGCCAAAACTATAGAAACAAAAATCAGGTAAGTGGTTGTCAGGGACTAAATGTGGAGGAAAGGGGAAAATCACTAAGAAGGGGTAAAAGGAAACTTTTTAGGATAATGGAAATGTTCTATATATCAACCATGGTGATGATTATATAATGTACATCTGTCAAACTCATCAAAAACTACAAATGTTGAAACTCTCAGTAATCACTTAACATGTCATACCCTTTCCCTTAGGCTATGCCTATGAGCATATCTCAATTATATAAGTACCTCTTCCTTACTTTGGTCAACTTGAAAATTCCAAAGCATCAATGCCACCTCCTAACAGAGGTAACCATTAAGCATAGGTAATCTCTTACATACAATCAGAATTATTTACATAGCTTTATTAGAGCATATTATAGTCATCTGTTTAACTTTTACTGGCCATTGTGGAATTATGAAAACGCAAAGGTGAAATAGACAAAATTCTTGCTATGATAACATATTCAAGCATCAGTTTCACAGACGAAACTAAAAGCACCTAAAGGAGGGGTTCGGTGTACAGAATGAACTTGGGGAAAAATAATATATTTACTTTCACTAACTTCAAGTCACAATTAGCATTTCCTTCAATTAAAATGAAGGCAATGAACTACAGTGGTACTAGCAGTTCCCATAACTTAGATAACCAACAGGAATTACAAATAGTTTCATCACACTACAGTTGAGGCAAATAACTAGGAAAGTTGTTTACGCTTATTATTACTTCAAAGTTACAATACTTTATTAAATCCACTGTTAGTTCTTAATATTTAATGAGTTAATATGTAGCACATACTACTATATCACAAATATAACATTCTGACAACTACTCACCATGAGTTTCCTTTATAGTCTATATATTTTATGTGTCCATAAACATCTTTTTGAGATGAGGTCTGTAAGTTTTACCGGGCTACTAAAAGGACACTTGTCAGGAAAAATGATTAAGAACCCCTGACCTGGAAGATCTCATTCATCTCCACAGGCCCAGCACAGTATCTGGCATTAAAAAAAAAAAAAAAAATAAGTACCCAAAATGTGCTTACCAAATAAATGAACCAACCTCTCTTTGAAGTCAATCATTTAACTCCTATGCATTTTTAAAACAAGGTAAAGCCCTGGCCAGTGTGGCTCAGTTGGTTGGGCATCATCCTGCAAACCAAAATTCTATTATTCCCAGTCAGGGCACATGCCTGGGTTGTAGGTTCAGTCCCCAGTTGGAGCATATCCAAGAGGCAACCAATTGACAATTCTCTCTCACATCAATGTTTCTCTCCCTCTCTTTCTCCCCTCTCCAGAATCAATAAGAGGAAAAAAGAAAAACAATTAAGTCAAAAGTCTTTATTTTCCAAATAGGGTAAAGGCAGCATATCAGATACACCTTATGTTACCTGTAAAAGAGTAATATGGAAAACTCTTCAGTTATAAATTTTAAAGAGCTCTAACTTTAACATAAACTTCTGAAAGTCACACACCTGATGCCTAATTTTTTTTTCTCATTTCATTCTTTTCCATTATTTTCTGTAAGATTTTGGAAAATTCATTCATAAAGCCTCTTTGTTATTATGAAGGAGTCAATCAGGAATTACTATTATGCCTAGAATATTTAGTATATATCTGATATATTTTTTTAAGATTTTATTTATTTATTTATTTTTTAGAAAGGGAAGGGGGGGAGAGGGGGAGAGAGAGAGAGAGAAACATCAATGTGCGGTTGCTGGGAGACATGGCCTGCAACCTAGGCATGTGCGCTGACTGGGAATCGAACCTGCGATGCCTGGTTCGCAGCCCGCACTCAATCCACTGAGCTACACCAGCCAGGGTTATATCTGATATATTTTAAGAAACACAGTCATAGGATTTGAGATTCCTCCCAACAAAAGCTCTCCGCTTGAAAGGAAGAAGGCTAGGAAGTTTCTACAGGAAGACAGACAGTACTGATAAGTGTTTCCTCAACCTCTCTCTCATTAACTACTGAGGATCATTAAATATCTTCCATTAATTTGTAACTTATTAATAATACTATAAAACATTTATAAATACCATCTAAATAAATGAATACTTTTATATGTGCTACATACTGTTTCTGTACAGAAAAATGAACTCAAGTAAGTTGCCAGTTTCTCAGAAATTCCTTGTTTCATAGAGGTATATACCCAAGTAAAAATAATGATGATCAAAGAAAGATTCTAATGCATAGTTACGCTACAGTGGGACATTAGTGTTTGTTTAGTATCTAGTTTCCAGTTCCAAACTACTATAAATAAGATATGAGACACCGAACAAGCCTACATAATACCAACTGGTACTAGAAGACAACAGGGCTTTTTCCCCCTGGCAAACAGTTATTTTATTGTGCATGCTATGATTTCAGACCACTGAATAATCTTTGCTCTAAGTTTTTAAAATTAACATGTAAACAAACCAGTATATATTTAACTGAAGAAATGTAAAATTCCAAAGCACCAATAAAACAAGAGTGAAGATAAAAAACAATTCATTAAAAAAATAAAATACCTATCTAAACTAATAATTTCACATTGCTATCTTAAAATATTTTATAAATTCATTCTTTTGTTTTTTTTCATTTTAAAAATAACTTTTATTCTTCAATTATAGTTGACATGCAATATTTTATTAGTTTCAGGTGGACAACCCAGTGATTAGACATTATGTAACTTATGAAGTGATCATCCTGATAAGTCAAGTACTCATCTGAGAGAGAGGATTCTTGACAGTTTGCTCTCTAGGTAAGTGCAGAATTGAATGTTAGTAATTTTCATTTAGTTTTTCGTATCATAATTAGCATTTTGGAAAAACTGAATTTAGAATGCATACAAAGTATTTCTACTGGCTTCTGAAACACTGTCTCTAATTCTAAAAATTTAACTCCTGAGGAATCTATTACATACCCCTAAAGAAAGCCAGACTACATAATTGAGATACTACTTAAATTTCTTACAGCTATAAAGCCAGAGAAGGGTTTGATTGCAGAGGGATAGCGTGAGGGAATTCTCTGGGGTACTGGAATTGTTCCATATGGATGGTGGTGGCTGTAATAATCTAGCCATGTGTTAGGACTGAAAATAAGTCCAAGTATATGCATGTCCTTAGCAGCTATTCACAACAGCAAAAAGGTATAAACAGCCCAAATGTCCACCAGTAAGTGAATGGATAGGCTGTGGTATATACATACAATGAAATATTATTCAGCCACAAACAGGGATACAATACAGGAACATGCTATAATATGGATAAACCTTGAAAACATTATGATAATTAAAAGAAACCAGACACTAAAGGTCATATATTATATAGTTCTATTTATATGAAATAACGAAAACAGAAAAATCCAAAGAGACAGAATATAAATTGGTGGTTGCTAGGGAATGAGGGGTAAGGGAAGGAGAATGACTTTGAAGTCATGAAAACGTTTTGGACCTAGTTATAAATAGGTAGAGGTGCTGGTGTGTAACACTATGTACTTAATTCCACTAAATTACTCACTTTAAAATGGTTAATTTTATATTACATGAATTTTACCTCAATAAATTATACACACATATATATATACATTATATGAAACTTCATACATAAGCAACATGGTGGTGATGATGATGGTGGTGATACATTTGTAATGATATGTACTTTAAAAAAACTAGGAAGGTCCTGCAATCCAAAAAATCATTTGGTTTGATTCCTAGTCAGGGCACATGCCTGTGTTGCAGGCCAGGTCCCTGGTTGGGAGCCTGCAAGAGGCAACTGATCAATGTTTCTCTCTTTCTCCTGCCCTTCCCCTCTCTCTAAAAATACAAAAATAAACAAATCTTAAAAAAAAAAAAAGACTAAGAAGGCATAGCATTTGCCCTTAACATGCTTAACATTTAAGAAATATGCAGAATACCTGGAAAGGTTACATATATTCATTTAAAAAAACACATCTCTCTCTAAAAATATAGTCACAGCATAAAAGGAAAGACAGATTCCTATCTGAAAATTCTTGTTTCAATCACAAAGCTTAAAAACAATTTCAGTGAACCTTTAAAATCACAGTTACTGACATTTGGCTTTCACAGTTGTGTCAAGATATGAAACTCACCAACAAAGTGAAAACACGGCCTTATCTACAGAGCCCAGGAGCTGCTGTTGTTAGTAGGGAGGGAGACCTACTCACCAACTTAGGAAAAAGCAACCTGTAATGAGCAACTAACTGCTTCCCAAATGCCAGAGTTAAACTACATGTCATGAGGATCATGGGACATTAAAAGCCAGAATTCATGACTTTATTCACTCAGCAACTGGCATCTTCTGTGTGTTATTTACTATGCCAGCCTGAGTACACCAAAAAAGAGCAACTCAAGTCCTAATCTTCAAAAATTCGTAGTTCGAATTCCAGCCTTATTAGAATGTGAAGCGAATGGAAGTCTGATACATGACTGGTAGAGTAAAAATTGGTACAACCAACTTGGAAAATAATGTGGCAAAATCTAATAAAGCAAACATACACATATTGGATAACTTATAAATTCAATCCAAGGTACAAATTCAACAGAAATTTGTATATATCTTCCCCAAAAGAACTCATACAAAAATGTTCATAGCAGCGCTTTTCATTATAAGCTCAAACTATAAATGGTCCAAATATCCATCAACACAAAAGCCTGGGTAAATAAATGGTCGCCTACTCACACAACGGAATACTGTCCTGTAGTAGTTCTCAACCAGGGATGATTTTGCTCCCCAGGAGACATTCTGCAATGTCTGGATAGGTTCTAGGCTGTCACAACTTTGGGTTCCTACTGGCATCTAGTGGGATGGTGGTAAACATCCTTCAGTGCACAGGAGAGCCCCCATAACAAAGAATTATCCCATCCAACATGTCAAAGGGCTGAGTTTGAGAAATCCTGGCTTACAGCAGTGAGAATGAACTATACCACAAAGATTATATGGATAAATTCAAACATAATGTTGAGCAAAAAAAGAAGCCAAAGAATGCACATCTATAATTCCATTTATATACAGCTCAAATTCAGGCAAAAGAAATCCCTGGTGATAGAAGTCAGGACAGCAGGGGTCAAGAGGGTCACGAGGAAGGCATCAGGGACACAAGCAGTGTTCCGTTTCTTGAGCTGAGTACTAACTGTCTGGCACTATGTGTAAATTTGTTGGGCTGAATAGTTAAAATATGTATATTTTTCTTAAGTATGTTATTCTGCAATAAAAAGTTTATTTAAAAATCAGAACAAAAGGGAATTTTAAGGTATGTAAATTTAAAAAATAAAAAATTTAAATGTTTTTCTGTTGCAAATCAGTTAAAATTCATTGGTAAATATGCCTCTGAAAATTTCTCCCTTGGAGCCTGACAATTCTAAATCCTAGCTCTAACACTTAACAGGTGTGTTGATCTTGAGCAAGTTATATTTTTTCATATTTGTATTTTTTTAATTATAGAAATAACAGATATAGTGCCAAGGGAATATAAACAACAAGTATAAAATGTGAAAAGCCCTTTTACCGATCTTTCTCCACTCTCAACATATGTACAACTAAACATGTTAACAGAGTTAACATGCCCCCTGGCCAATGTGGCTCAGTTGGTTGGAGCATCATCCCATAACCGAAAGATTGCAGTTTTGATTCCTGATCAAGGCACATACCTAGGTTGTGGGTTCAGTCCCATCCCCACTTGGGGTGCATCTCTCCCTCCCTTCCCCTCTCTCTAAAATCAATAAGCATGTCCTCGGGTGAGGGTGAAAAAAAAATAGTTAACATGCCTACATTTATAAAAGCATGATCACATTGCATACTACCCTGTTAACTTTTTTTAATTTAAATTATTTTATTGTGGTTCAATTACAGTTGTCTAGTTTCTCCCTACCCCTCCCCACCCCCTCTAAACTCACCTCCCTCTCTTGCTTCCACCCTCCCCCTTGGTTTTGTCCATGTGTTCCTGAAAACCATTCTCCCCACTGTCCCCTCCCCACCTCCCTTCTGGCTATTGTTAGATTGTTATTAATTTCAATGACTCTGGTTCTATTTTGTTTTTTTTTTTTTCTTTTGTTGATTATGTTCCAATTGAAGTTGAGATTATATGGTATTTGTCCCTCACTGCCTGGCTTATTTCACTTAGCATAATGCTCGCCAATTCCATCCATGCTGTTGCAAAGGGTATGAGCTCCTTCTTTCTCTCTGCTGCGTAGAATTCCACTGTGTCGATGTACTATGGTTTTTTGATTCACTCATTTGCTGATGGGCACTTAGGTTGTTTCCAGCACTTGGCTATTGTAAGTTGTGCTGCTATGAACACTGGGGTGCATAGGTTCTTTTGGACTGGTGTTTCAGGGCTCTTAGAGTATAACCCTGTTAACTTTTTTAATTCATTAATGTATACTGAAATCTCTACCAGAAAATACAGAGCTACCATATTCTATTTAATAGCTACACAGTATTCTATGTATATACGGGCCTGTACCTTTAAGTGAAATAATGTAACAAAACCAATTTTTACTACAGGCTAATTGATATACAAAAAAGTAAGTTCCTAGGCATCTCATCAACATTACAATGAAATGACACTGCATGAAATGACATTATTCAAGGACTTGCTGTACCATAATTTATTATATCAATCTCCTAATTATGGTTGCAGTAATAACTTAAATTGGAAACAACTTCAAATAATGCTTCAATGAATATCAGAATATACTTATATGATTACCTTTGCACAACTGAGGCTCTCCAAAATAGTTGTACCCATTACATTCACACAATCATAAAATAGGGCTTGCTTTACCACTCTTTTTTCAGAAGAAGGTATTATTCTTTCTACTATTTGTCAGACTGACAGCTTTAGTAAATTATAGACATGAAATTATCTTTATTTGTATTTTTTTTAATTACTGAGGTTAAACATCATTCAAAATGTTTAAAGGCCACTTAAAAATGTCTTCTGTGAATGTTCTTGTTTTATCACTTGTGGAAAATGACATTAAGTTTTATCTTCCTCATATGCAAAACTGAGCTAACACTACTTGTCTCACAGGATGACTGAAGCCAAAGGAGAAAAATAGGAGAACATAATCAGTAATTAGTAATGAGGGCTATACATCAAAATAATGTTGGACAGCTTAAAAAAAAAATCACCTGCCCAAAAACCTACCCTAAGAGATAATTAATTCCAGGGAGAGCAATCTGAAGGACATTTTAAAGAGATCCACAGTTGATTCTGATACACAACCAGTTTGAGAACCATTGGCAAATCAGAAAATAAAGGCCATCTCCTTTCTCATGTATTACCTAGTACTTGTTCTCTTTTTAGATATTTACAGAATTTCTGCCACTGGAGTCTAAATTTCTAGAGGTTGAAGATTCTACTAAAAGAACATTCTTCTATTGTTTTTTTTATCCCCTAGACTGCTTAGACTAGCTGAATAAAAATATTTTCAGTTTTTAAGTGCAGCTAAAGCTCAGTCCCAAAGCAAACATTCTCATATACTAAGCATATTATGTACAGGGCATTGTGCTTTGGCTAATTATTAGAATAAAATCTCAATTTCTCTTTCTATATTTCATAAACAGACATAATCTTACATATACTACTTCAAGTATATGATGCATGGCACTTATTACTGTTCACTGGGAAATCCCCTCTGAACTCGAATGTATCGATACAAGAGAGATACATGCCAATACACTCTGATTAAGCAAAAAATAAAAAGATAACATTTCAACAAATTCACAGGGAAAAAATATGCTCAACCTTATCTCATTCTATATATAAAAATTAATTCAAAATGAGTCACAGACCTAAATATAAAAGCTCAATAACTATAAAATCTCTAAAACAGCAGAAATATTAATCTTAGGGCAAAATTTCTTACAGCACAAAAAAAACTAAAATTTAAAAAATAAACTAGACTTTATCAAATTTAAGACTTCTGACCAATAAAAAATAGAGGCAAACCAGAGACTGCAGAAAATCAATACATATTATCTAACAAAGAACTTTTATCCAAACTATATTTTAAGTTTCACAACTCATAAGAAACAGCAAATAATCCAATTTTTAAATGGCAAAATATTTGGATACATTACAAAAGAAGATATATGAATAACCAATAAGCAAAAAAAATGCTCAACATCACTAGGTAGGATGGAAAGGCAAATTAAATTACAATGGAATGTCACTATACACCCACTAGAATTTCTAAAATTAAAGAAAGATCGACA
Source organism: Tonatia bakeri (assembly GCA_004024845.1). NCBI lineage: Eukaryota > Metazoa > Chordata > Mammalia > Chiroptera > Phyllostomidae > Tonatia > Tonatia bakeri. Next base: position 19,890 of record PVIA01012419.1, read on the forward strand.
CCAAGTGTTGGTAATAACTGGAATTAACATACACTGTAGTGAGAAAGTAAAATGGTGCAACCACTTTGGAAGACAGTTTGGCAAATTCTTACAAAGTTAAACATAGATTTGCTTACAACCAGCTTACAATCCACTCTAAGTATTATACCCAATAAAAATGAAAACATGTTCATACAAAGACTTAAACATGAATGTTCATAGCAGCTTTACCTATAAACCACCCCCCCCCCACAGTGGGAATAGTCTAAATATCAACTGGTGTATGGATAAACAAATTTTAGTATACCATATAATGAAATACTAGTGTTTCATATAAAGCAATCAGCTACTGAAACAATCAGAAAAATGGATGAATCTCAGAAGTATTCTGCTGAGGGGAGGAAACCATATATAAAAGAATAAATATTGTAAGGGTTTAATTGACATGGAATTTTAGACTAGGCAAAATTAATCTACAGTAACAAAAAGAGTTATATATCTTGATTGTAGTGGTTGTTAACACAGGTGTATACATTTATCAAAATGCTCAGAACTATACTGTCTTAAAATGAACCCAGGATTTGTATTAATCAGATATGTGGTTAAGACACAGACATGGATATGACTGTCATGAAGGAAGGAGTTTATACTCAGTTACCTCGAAACAGAAGGCAAGCCACACTATACCAGGCCACAAGGAGAAGCACCAGAGTGGGTCAGGAGTTAGAGGAAATAAGAGAAAAATGTATCAATAAAGTGTGGTTTCCTCAGGAAAGAATGGGCAAGGCAGGGTAACCAAGCTAAGCAGGTTTAGGATTGGCTAGTTTAAATAATTTCGGTGGTCTCCAAAGGATACAAACTGCCCCCCTGGCTGATAGCTGGCTTTGGGGTGATTAGAGCAGGGAAACAGCTGCCCAGGAGTATACGAGGCTCAATAGAGGAGGTAGTTGGACGGAGGGTAGACTCTGGACTGGCTGGTCTGCACATGAAGGGCACATGTCCATCCTATCCTATCTCTAGGAATTAGCTGGGTGGTGCAGTGTCTCCAGGATTAAGAAGGCCTCAAACATCGAAACACCAAAAATTAAAAAGGCATGATTAATACATATATATTTAAAAGGGTGCCTTTAGTTGAATGTATCATATTTGAATAAAGTTCATTAAAAAATAATTTTAAGAATATAACATCAAAGCAGCTAATTCACTAAAAGTGTTGCCAGCACCAAAAACATTTACTTAGTTTAAGAAGGAAAAGAACCAAAAATGATCCTAATTTTCCATAATAGTAGCATGACTTAAATCTAAAATTACTCTACTCTAGAATATGGATTTTTATCAATTAAATAACTTGAAAATGGCTGTAATAAGGGGGTTTTGGAGGGTGGGTAAAAGAGGGGAAGAGATTAAGGTGTACAAATTGCCAGTTATAAAAAATCACAGCAATGTAAAGTACAGCATAGGGAATGTAGTCAATAATATTGTGATAACTATGTATGGTCTCAGATGGGTACTAGACTTATGAAAGTGGTCACTTCATAAATTATATAAATGTTTGATCACAATGTTGTACACCTGAAACTAAAATAATATTGTATGTCAACTATAATTGAAAATTTTTTTAATTAAAGAAAAAACAAAAAAAAAGTGGCTGTAGAGACACAATCAATTAAGATTTTTCTTTTTAGTTGGTTGTTTTTCTAAGATAGGCCCTATTTATCCAAAGGCACCCATCTTTCCTCTTCATTTTCTTTTCTTGTCCAGTGATTCTCAAACCCAGAAGCATATTAGAATCTGATAAAATCTGTCTGAAAGAGGGCCCAAATATCAGAATTTTTTAAGAGCTTCCTTGATGGTTTTAATGCATAGAGTTGAGCATTACTTCCCTACTGTATATCAGATTTAACTGGAACAGCAATTGAATACAAAATGTCTTAATGCCAGCATATCAAGGCAAAGTACAGAAAACATATTATAAACATTTACAGTGGAAAAATACTGATACAGCACACTACTTTGTGTACCTTCTCTGTATTTTCAAGCATGCTGTCTCACATAAATCCAATATAAACATAGAACAAACAAACAAGCTATAGGTCATAAAATTAGAAACTAAATTTCCACTTCTCACAAAAACAGAAAAGTAAATATAATTCAAAGCATAAATGATAAGCTCTCAGACAATTTGAAAAAAGGAAATTACTTTTTTGCTTAAATCATTACTATGGCCACTTAACTGATCTACAAACTCTAAAAACAATGACTCTCCTACACAGCAGACTCCATAGTACAGCCCAGAAATTGTATCATTCCAGTTCCTGTTAACATTTTTGTATACATCTGGTCACACATGCAAGAGTTTCTCCACTAGAATACATACAAGGGACTGTGTATTAGTCAGAAGAGGCTGGATATACTAGAGAGGGAAAAGAAAAAAAAAAAAGAGGGGAGAGGAAAGAAAAAAGAGAAAGAGGAGAGACTCAAAAGGGGAGAAGAGAAGCACTTCAAAGAAACCTTAAACTGCATTCAACAGTATTATACCTAGTATAACACTAGTAGTGTTATTTTGAAACTAATATATGTGTTACAAAATTAATCAATTAAGTAATGATAGCAATGTTCTTAGAAAACAGGATTTTCACTATAATGGATAAAAATATAAAATCAAAAAAGTTAAATAAAACACTATGAAATTTAATTTGAATCAGAAATAGTATTAACATTTACTTTTGTCCTCTGAAATGACCTATAAATAATGACAAGCTGTGGCAATGACAACCTCCAGGATACAGAGAAGCCACTGAATACCATTCCTACCAAAAGGAACTGTGGTCACTGGAGAAAACAGCTGATTTCAAGCATGTGTCAGAATATGCCATATTTTCATGCCAGAACACTACTAAGGCCAAAAAAAACACTGGAGCCAATCTGAAAAGGCCTCCACTGGCCAAAGATGGTTCACCAAAAAATACAATGGCTGCAGTGGACTGTATCAAATATTAAAAAAACAAACAACAAAAACAAACATCAACCAAAGCCACCGTCTTGGTCTCCTGTAAAGTTGCTATACCACCAAATCATTATTTTGAAAATTGGTAAATAAAACATTTACAATTTATTTTCCTCTACAGACCAATTTCAGAAGAAATGATAAGTTATTATTCTCCAGCCCCTAATGAAATAATACAGTAGTTCAGTACTAACTAGAAATTTGTTACAAAAATAAATTCTTGGGGGTAGAGCCTAGCAACTACATTTTTATTGGCCCTCAATGAAATAATCCAATAATCATCATCAATAGATGCTAAAACCATTAAGTGACAGGTTGATGGACAACATAAAACTGGAGAAATCAGGCTGATACTTGAACCCACTGATCAATCTGAGTATCACTAAAAGTAGGACAACCAGAGAATATGTGCTTCCCAGTAAAATGTATTAAGAAGTATATACCACACCTATGAAGTAGTCTTCAACCTTCCAAACACAAACCTGGACCTGAATCCCATCGAGCCACTAAATCTAATTACCAATGTAAAGAAAATAAAGTGGAGAGAGGAACAAGATCAAGGATACAGTGAGGAAGAAATCAGATCCAAATCCAAAATATGGAACATTCTACAGACAAATTAATATGTGAACCTTATTAGGATCCTAATTCAAACTTCCAGGTCTAAAGAGACATTTCTGAGACAACTATGGAAAAGTGAACATGAACTGAGTGTTAAATATTAAGGAATCATTGTTCATTCTTAGAGATAATAGTAATTGTTTAGAGATTCATATTCCAGTATTCACAGTGAAATGACAAGATGTTTATCATTTCCTTTAAAATACTCCAACAACAAAAAATAATAGTATTAATATTTAAAATAATCTAGGGGCTGAGACAAAAAAGCCAAAATGGTGATAACTGTTGAAGATGGGTACTGGTATAGTATGTTCTTCACTTTTTTGTTGGAAATTTTTCATAATAAAAAGCTTTAAAATTTTTCAAGTTAAGCAAAGTGCACTGACACATTCAAATCTCAGTCTGCAGTCTCTCTTTATCCTACCTAATGTGATAGGAAGTGAAATGTATATACACACATACACGTCTTTATGACATGGTGAATGTAAGAGGAGAATTTCCAAGGATAAAGAGATTTCAGCAAATACAGTGGAACCTCAGTTCTCAAACTTAAATCATTCTGGAAAACTGTTCAAGAAGTGACTTATTCAAAACCCCATTCTCCTTTATTGACGCATGACTGATCATAGAGGTTATCAGCATGAAAGTTTTGTCAAATAGAGAATTGAGACCCAAAGTTTTGTTAAGACAACTGAGACATTTTTTCTGTGAAAGATGTGGTTGAGAACCGAACTGCTTGAGAACCAAGACATTCAAGAACTGAAGTGTGACTGCATTTGAAAGATGAAAAGTAGCAGCTGACTTTTTGGAAACAAGCAGCTACAACCCAAGTGTTAATATATGGGGATGTCAATGAGCAACCAAAACATCTGTCCCCTCAGAGTCCCTTGGAAACAAGGTACTTTGGAAGGTGGAGGAGAGGCACAGAACAAAAAGCATATCCTTCACAGGATGTGAAGTTGCCCTTCTGCATCCTCTCTCTTAATCATATTCCTATATAGATCTGATGTTTATTCTCTTGGGAAACTGTCAAAGAAGCACCAACCTCAAGGTTATTAGGGACTTCAGTGAAAGAGGTTCAGACATAGGGCTGAAAAATGGGGGATTATGAAAAATAAGAATGAACTCTTAGAAATTAAAAATATGATAGCTGAAGTAAAAATAGACACAAAAATTCACCCAAAAGTAATGACAAAATCTCCCAGATTTAGGATAGAAAGAGACAGGTAGAAATTTGGAGAGGAAAAAGAAACAAGAAACTTAAAAGGATCAATACAGGAAGCTTCCCCTGGGGAACTTTACTACTAAAAGTTTTAGAAAGGGACTTCCAGTCAAGATGGCAACATAGGAAAGTACAGTACTCAAATACTCCCGCAACCATATAAAAATGACAACTGAACTACAGAACAACTATCATTCAGAACCACCTGAAATCTAGCTGAATAGAAGTCCTACAATTAGGGAATTAAAGAAGCCCCATGGAGACAGGTAGGATAGAGACTGCAGAACAGGCTGGTCCAATACCCACATGTGGCAGATAAAAGGAGAGAGATCTTGGCTGCAAAAGTGCCCCCTGTGCAGCAAGGGGTCCCAGCCCCACTCCAGACCTTCCAGCCCAGGGGTCCAGTGCCAGGAGGAAAAATACCCATAGCTTCTGGCTGTAAAGTAAAAGGGATTGTGGCTGAGTGAGATTGAGGGCTTCTGAGTCCCAGGCAGTTCCTCTTAAAGGGCCCCCATAAAGACTCATAGGACTCAATCCCCCTGAGCTTTAGCACTGGGGCAGCAGCTTGAAAGGAACCAGGGCCATACAGGGAGGAAATGAATTATCTGGCATCAGGGCGAGAGTTGGGGGTGGGGGGCAGTCTTCTGTCACACAGAAGTGCTGACACAGGCCATTGTTCCTTTTCTGAGATGCCCCCACACCCCCAGTGCTGGCAGGCAAGTGCCATATGTGAGTCTCCATCAACCTGGCTCACAGTCCCCCCCACCTTCTGGGAGGGTACCCAGAGCCAGCATACCTGGTGACCCAATCTGGATTACAACCCTACCACCTCCATAAGCAACACACTGAAGAGGAGACTCAGTGAGCACCAAAGCCCCACTGAAGTAAGTCCTGTTCTCTAGGGTCTACTCCAGCACAGCAGCTTTTCAGTTACAGTCACAGCCATTCCTTCCAGCTGACTGTCCTGGGAGGTCAATCCCTTCCAGTGATGCCAATAGCAATCAAGGCTCGACAAAGACAGTGCACACAGCCCACACAGGGATGCACCTGGGGCACCCAACTCAGGTGACTGGAGAAGCTGCACCACTGAGCTCTATAGGACAACTACTACACAAGGCCATTCTACCAAGTTTGGGAGACATAGCAGATCTACCTAAAACATAGAAACAAACATTGGGAAGCAGTGAAAATGCAGAGACAAAGAAACAGCTCTCAAATGAAAGAACAGGAGAAATCTCCAGAAAAAGAACTAAATGAAATGGTGGCAAGCAAACTACAAGATACAGAATTCAAAACAATGGTTATATGGATACTCAAGAAACTTAGTGATAACTTCAATGAACTGAGTGAGAAGTTCAAGAGCATGGAAAAGGGTATAGAAATCATAAAAATTAACCAGTCGGATATTAAAGACACACTAACTGAAATGAAGAATAATTTACAGGGAATCAACAGTAGAATAGATGAAGCCAACAATCAAAACAATGATTTGGAAAACAAGGAAGCAAAAAACACCCAATCAAAACAACAACAACAAAAAAAGAATCCAAAAAAATACAGTGTAGGAAGCCTCTTGTACAACTTTAAGTGTTCCAACATTAGCATCATGGGGGTGCCAGAAGGAGAACAGAGAGAGCAAGAAAATGAAAACCTATTTGAAAAAAGTGATAACAGAAAACTTCCCTAACCTGGTGAAGGAAATAGACATGCAAGTCCAGGAAGTGCAGAAAGTCCCAAGCAAAGATGAACCCAAAGAGGCCCACACCAAGACACGTCATAATTAAAATGGCAAAGGTTAAAGACAATGAGAGAATCTTAAAAACAGCAAGAGAAAAGCATTTAGTTGCCTACAAGGGAGCTCCCATAAGACTGTCAGCTGACTTCTCCACAGAAGCTTTGCAGGCCAGAAGGGAATGACAAGAAATATTCAGAGTGACGAAAAGCAAGGACCTATAAACAAGATTACTCCACCCAGCAAAGCTGTCATTTATGATTGAAGGACATATAAAGAGCTTCCCAAATAATAAAAAGCTAAAGGAGTTCATCATCACCAAAGCAGTATTAGATGAAATGTTAAAGGGTCTTCTTTAAGAAGGAAAAAAAGAAAGATCAAAACTATGGCAATAACGCTGGCTGGTGTGGCTCAGTGGATTGAGCACTGGCCTGTGAACCAAGGGGTCACCGGCTGGATTCCCAGTCAGGGCACATGCCTGAGTTGCAGGCCAGGCCCCCAGTAGGGGGCCCTTGAGAGGCAACCACACAATGATGTTTCTCTCCCTCTCTTTCTCCTTCTCTTCCCCTCTCTAAAAAATAATAAACCAATAAAATCTTTTTTAAAAAACTAGGACAATAAAATGGCAATAAATACCTATCTGTCAATGATTGAATCTAAAAAGCAAAATCAACAAACAAGCAGAACAGAAATAGAAAGAACATTCTGAAAACTGCCAGTTGGGAGAATGAGTGAAAAAGATGAAGGGATTAAGAAGTACAAATTGGTTTTTACAGAATAGTCATGGGGATGTACAGTATAGCATAAGGAATATAGTCAATAATATTCTAATAAATATGTATGGTGTCAGATGGATACAAGATTTATCGGGATGATCACTTACAAAGTTATATACTATCTAATCAATGGGGTATGCCCCTGTAACTAATATACTGTATGTCAAATGAAATTGAAAAATAAAAAATAATTTTAAAAAAGTTTCTGAAAGAAATGATGAAATCATCAAATCATTTAAGAAAATTCCCCAAAGTAAAATGTCTCCAGAATGAAAAGCCCACCAAATATCAGTAAATAATTTGTTAAAAAAAAAAAAAACTAAGTATATGACTGTGAAATTTCAGAAAAAAAGAGAAAACTGGGAAAATTTCAAGAGCTCCCTGAGGGTTGAGAGTTATAGCTTTAGCCTTCTCAGCAGCAACATTGGAAGCCAGAGGACAATGGAGCAAAGCCTTCAAATTTCTGAGTTAAAATAATTCTGAATGTAGCTTTCTGTATCTACCAGACTACCAACCAAACATTAAAATAAAGACATTTTCAGACTTTCAAAGTCTCAAAAAATTCATCTCCCAAGCACTCATTCTCCGGAAACTCCTGGAATGACATGTACCACCAAAACAAGGGGATAATCCAAAGAGGAAAATGTCATGGATGCAGTCAACAAAAGATTCTAATGAAAAAGATCAAAGAAACTCCCAGGAGGAAAGCAGAAGAAGTCTCATGACAATGCTTTGAAGCAGTCACACAGGCCAAGCAGTCCAAGCTCGAGACAAGTAAGTCTAGAGGGTTCCAAGGACATGCAGGAGGAAAAAAAAATAAAAAGTGAACTAATCAATTATTTGATAGGTTTAACTACGAGTTGTTTTGAGAGGTATTTTGGAGGGGTGGGAGGAGCATTGAAGGATGTAGAAATAGTTGGCTAAAGATTTTAAAGAAAACAAGGTGACTCTCCCAAAAGGTAATTAATTCCAAGAAAAAAGTACAAGAAAACATAAAATATACTTAGCTCAGTAGTGAACATTTACAATAGAATAATATGTATAGCTGACCTTGATTATTTAAGTTATCCAAACATTGCAATATTGGCAGAATAAAGAGGGAAAAGAAGGGTATGTGTGAGTATGTGTTTATGTGTATATGTTTAAGACCTAAACCTTTACCAATACAGGAAACTAATACATAATGTGTAAGATGAATGCATTTCTCAATAAACAGCATATTCATATTATTTCTAAATATATAAGTAAGTACTCAAAGTAACAGCCAAAATAAATGAAAAAGCAGTAGCCTCTAGGATCAAGAGGGTCTTACTATAAGTAAATTCCTAACACAATGCTGCTGGGGCAGGGGCAAAAAATTCACATTAAATTTAGAGCCAGGCTGTCAAAAGTGAGGAGCTTCCCTAGCTAGTCAGTCAGATGTTCCAGGGTCCTGGAGCCATTCAAGTCACAGCTGGTGTAGTAACATGGGTTTTTACTGTCTACCGTTTAACTTATTTCAGATATTTCTTTGGTAAAAATTTAAAGTATTTACATTTTTTACAAATAATTTATATTCTATTTCTGCATCCTATAAAGGTATAGCAGATGCTTTATGCTGTAAAATAACTAGGAATAAATCAAAATTAATACAAAAATACAAAATATTTCTGGGAATCTTATCTCGGTTCTATTTTATTCACCTTCTTATAAACTTTAAAATGTAGTTGTGAATGTAAATGTAAATCTTTTATAACAGACCATAACAGGGTGGGATGAAAACAGACTGAAAAGCTGCAAAGAGCCTGCCAGTTGCATCCTACAAATGAGATCATAACTGTATAAAATGAAAGGACTCAGCCCTGGCTTGTGTGGCTCAGTGGATTGAGTGCCAGCCTGCAAACCCGAAGGTCGCTGGTTTGATTCCCAGCCAGAGCACATGCCTGGGTTGTGGACCAGGTCCTCAGCAGAGGGTACATGAGAGGCAACCACACACTTGATGTTTCCCTTCCTTTCTACTCCCCTTTCCCTCTCTAAAAATAAATAAATAAAATGTTTTTAAAAAGGAAGATGTGTTATAATCATATTTTTTCTAGTAGTGTGCACACACATGAACCAGATTATTCTCAAGAAACATTAATTATTCTGATTCAGAATCAACAGCTAGAGGAAAAAATATAACACTAAAAAGGACACACTGAAGGGTGAGGGAGTTTGAGAAGGAATTCTAACATTTGAGTGCTTCCATGCCATTTAATCCTCAAAACAACCTTAAAATAGTAGATGCAGTGAACCCTGGGGACTGTATCTCAGCATCCACTCTCCCACTCACTACTGTGGCGGGTATCTGAACTCTGGTGCACCACACCAAGCTTCAACTCTAGAAGAGAAGGATGTTCCAAGATGAGGAGTCTGGACTTTGTTAAACACAAAGGCTTTGGAACTCAAATATCAGTTCACATCTTAAGTTCATCACTTACCATGTGACCTGATGCAAAGTTCTTAACTTCTCTGTGCCTCTATTACCTCATGTATAAAAGTGATTATCAGACTTAGTTTATTAAGCTATTATGAGAATTAAATAAATTAGTATGTGTAAGGCACTGAAAATAGTGCTTGGCACAAAGTAATCCCCTGTTAAGCAACAGGGAGTCAATGAAGATTTCTGAGTGATTTGATCAGAATTACAGTTTAGGAAAATCATTTCAGTAGAGTGGGTTAGAGAGGAACACACAAAAAGTGGGAAAGTAGCAAAATTTTTATAAAAAGCATTAAAGCCCTTCATGAAAATGACAACAGTGAAAAACAGAAAAGAACTAAGTGCAGAATATGAAATCAACAGGATTTAACATACGAACAATTGTGGCAATCACCAGAGAGAGAAGTAAAAGATGATTCTGATTTTTCAATTTAGTAGACTAAGAATATGGTAGTGCCAAGAACAAGAACAGAGAGATTGGCTTAGGGGTGCTTTACATAAAAAGGTTTCTGTTACATTTTATATAGGGAGTTTGTTTAAAACAAGTCTTTCCTAAAAGATAATTTAAACTCAGTAGAATTTAAGACAATAATTATTATATTAGTGAGAAATGAGGTCCAAGTTTTATAAACTGACTACTGAAGCTGTATTTTTTACTAACCTGCTTTCTGTCAATAAATGTGGTTCTAAAAAATTTAATACCACTACACAGAGATGGAAAAGCAAATCAAATTAACAATAACATAGAATACTGCATTTTTTACTGCAAAATTAGACTCAGGAATAAATATTGATACCACAGATTATTAACATGTAATTACTTACACTTCTCAACTTTCCACTTTAATATGATCACACAGAATTTTCTATAACCATTATTTTTAATATAAGATTAAAAGGTGCAATCTATGGAGGGGTAATATTTTATTTGTTTATTTATTTATTTATTTAACTCCTCCCTCAAGGGTATGTTTGTCACTGATTTACACAGAAACGAAGGGAGGGAAGGAGAGAAGGGTAGGGAGGGAAGAAAGGAGGGGGAGAGAGACACACACACACACACATCCATAGGTTGCCTCCAACAAGCACCCTGAGTAGGGATCAATCCCTCAACCTAGGTATGCGCCCTGATGGGGGATGGAGCCCATAACCTTTTGGTGTGCAGATGATATTCCAACCAACTGGGCCACCTGGCTAGGGCTGGAGGGTCAATACTTTTAAAACAATAAAAACCCTTGTGAATGCAGCAAATCTTTATAAAAATTACACTGAAAAAACATTGAAAAATTCTTATAGATATTGACAATGTTAAGAAGCTAGCTTTTAAGAACTTCAGAAGCTCAAAATTTGAGATTAAATCAGAACATCGAAAGTGAAAAAATAACTCAGCACTACAGATTGTTTCTCCTGCAGAAACAGAATGCTTTTGGAGTGAACCCAGTTCCTTACCTCTCATTTACTCCACCTGTATCTCACTTCCCCTCCTAAACATGCCTCCTCAAAAACAAAGATTAACGTCACAAATTATCTCCAACTTGACTAATCCGATACTTTTCTGTTTCTTATCTCACAAGACCTGTCAGCAATCAGCATACAAAACAGCTCATTATTCCATCATTTTTGTAACACTTTCCTTTCTCAGCTATCCTAACCACATACCTCTGGCTCTCCTCATATCTCTCTTGGCCATTCCTTCTTTGTAGACTTTCCTCTCCCACATCTGTACATTTTTTTATTTCTCAGGGAAAACCCTTATTCTTTCCAATTCTCTATCTATACCATGTTCCTATATGAGTTCATGCATCCCTTAGTTGTAATATTGACAATACGTTCCAATTCATATCCCCAGTCCCAACCTCTACTGTGAACTCCAGATTTACTTTAGTATCTGTCAACTGGACATCACTACGTGGGTAACTCACTGGCAATTAAAACTAGACCAAGTGTCCAAAATAGAACTTTTGATACACTCCTTCAGCCCTCAAAAATGTTTCATATATTCATTCTACAGATATTTACTAAGCATATGCTCAAGCATCCTGCTACACACTGGCACAACAATATGAGCTTGGGGAAGACAGGTGAATGGTAACAAGGGCTATGAAGGAAATAAACAGTGTGTTCTGACAAAAATAGGGAAGAAGACTGCTACTTTTGATAGGGTATTCAAGACAGGCCCCCACAATATTATATTCCCCTTCACAAAATGGTGTCCACCTAACTGCTCCAGCCAGAAACCTAGGTATCTGTTCCCCACAAACAACTCATCAAGTGGTTCTACAGGGTTCTAACTCCAAAATACACCTTGAAGTTGAAGAGAACTCTCAAGCAAAGAAGAGAGATGTGGATAAGTAATGACAACTGTGATAAACATCACAGAAGGAAATGTAATAAGTTATGGAAGAAATTACAGTGAAACCTAATCAGTCTGGGAGAAATCAGAAAAGGCTTCCTGGAAGAAGGATAATTAGGATAAATGCAGATGATCACAACAAAAAGCTAAAGAAAAAGGCATAGAAGACTATGCCAAGAACAGGGAATACCACCGCATGGTACAACCCAAAATAAAAGAAGTCCAAGGTAATAAAATCATAGGAAAGGGAGATGGGAATAAAGGCCAAAAGAAAGCAAGAGGTTATCAAAGACTAATGAGTTCACATCAAAAGGGCACATAAATTAATTTGAAGTCTTCCAATGGCTAAATATGGAACAGTTTGACAATGATTGATTACTACATTAAAATCCAAGAGCTCCTGATGTAATAAAATGATAAACAAAATGAAAACCTTCACTGAACTCATTATAAACTATTCTGAAAAAAATGACAAAGGGGCCCTAGCTGGTGTGGCTCAGTGGACTGAGTGCCAGCCTGTGAACCAAAGGGTTGCTGGTTTGATTCCCAGTACAGGCACAAGTTTGGGTTGCAGGACAGGTCCCCAGTAGGGGGTGCACAAAAGGCAACCACACATTGATGTTTCTCTCACTCTTTCTCCCTCCCTCTCCCTCTCTCTAAAAATAAATAAATAAAATCTTTTTAAAAAAGAAAAAATGATCTTTAAAAAAGTGATAAAGGGAAACAATCAAATTTTTATGCTGCCTCTCCTGTGGCAAAGAGTACCAAACAGGTAGTAAGACAAAGTCCTTCCAGGAAATAAATACAGAAAGAATTAGGATTTGGGTATTACCATGTCGCAACCCCCAACAAGATAATGAATTCATGCAATGATCAACAAAAGACGGTAAAATCATTAGTGAAAGAAGAATTTTTTAATGAAAAATAAGGCTGATACCACCTGAAATCGCTGATCAATCTTAGCATCACTAAAAGTGAGACGACCAGACATTATGTAACTCTGATAGATAGGAAATACACAACATCTATGGAATATTTTTATATAAAAAAAAACCTGAACCTAAATCTAATAAACTTTCTAACTACTAGTTCACAGAAAATAGAGAGTAAGATCTAACAGTGGTTCTCAAATTTAAGCATCAGAATCACCTGGAGTGGGCTTACTAAAACACAGATTACTGAGAATCAACTAATCAAAAGAAACTGTAACGAAGCCAACAGTCAAATAGAGAATGTGGGAAATTCTACAGGAAAAATAACCCAGTTTTAACAACAAATCACATTTAAACGGGGGAGAAGACCATTATAGAATAAAAATTATTCAAGCAACATAACTGCAAATACAATATGGAGACTCTTAAGATTATGGTTCAACAAATCTACTACAAAAAGACATTTTGAGACAATCGAGAAAATTTGAATATAAACTAAGTATAGATGATACTTAAAATTTCTGTTAATTCTGTTAAGTATAATAATAGATTAATGTCTATGTCTTAAAAAATGACTTCATGGAAATTTTTTTTAAAAATCAAGAGTACAGTCTTTGCAAAAGCCACATACCACACAGCATCACTTTAAGGAATTTGAGCCTAAACTGAATGGTTTCACACATAAGCATGAGATCATCATAGTAACAACTTCTGGTTCCTGAAAGCCATGTGGTAAGTAAATAGTACTGCATTAAGTACTTTATATAACTTATCTCGCTAATTCTTAAAATAACTGAAATGAAGATACTAAATCCTATACCATTTTGCCTGCTAATCATTATCAACTTGCATTTTTTAAAAGGATCAAGAATTGAGAATGATTTGGAGAAAGGCAAGAGTGATGGCAAAAGATCGATTAAGTTGTTTCAAAAGGTTAAGAATTCCCACTACAGACAATATGAACAAATGTTCATGTATTAGAAATAAAAAAAGAAATCATTTTTGAATAAAACATGAATTATGTCCTACAGACATTTAACTATGAAACAACCTTCTTCACCAAATTATTTTTTTCAAGATTATTTTCAAAGCAATTATTTTATAGGTACTGCAGTTACTGGGCTTAGACTTAATTCTTACTTCCACTGAAAAGTGGCCTGATGGAGAAAATAAAGCAGCATCTTCCAAAATGCATCTTCTTTCCCAAATTCTTTAAGGGATAAAAACAAACTATTGCTTTAATTCTATAAATGACTGAAATAATATCCTCCCTGTGATACCCTTCACACTCATCTCCAGCTCAAAAAGCTTAGATAAGACAGGCACACAGAAATCTGTAAGTAAAGATCTTAACAGTGAAGACTGAAGGGAAAAGATGATGCCTAACCATCTTTTCCAATGGGATAACCATGAAAAACAATATTAAAAGACTCCTAAGGCTTCTTTATAAGAAGTTTTTCCTATGATCCTACTACAGCTTATCATCACCGGGCGATATATACTGCTTACTCTAGGAACTGACTCTATGGGCTGAGCTATAGTCAGTCACCAATGGCTAAATGTGTTCAAGCCTGATTTAACAACTTAAGCTTAAAAAAATAAAAGGTTCTAGAAAGAAAAACATGGCATACTGGTATGAACACTACATTTTAGTCTACTCAAAAACCCAGGTTACATCAAAAGATGCTGAACATCATTTGTTATTCAGAAATTAAATTAAAACCACAGCAAGATACTGCTACACCCTCTAGAATGGCTATAATTAAAAAAGACTCAAAAATGAATAGTACAGTTAATTTTGTTATTGTTTTACAATACAAAAAAATAACTGCAAAATAGACTAACAATATCAGGTATTGGAGAGGAGTGAAGCAACTGTAACCTTCCTATGTAACAGGTGAAAATAGAAAATGATACAACTTTGAAAAAGTTTGGCAATTTTTTTAAGCATATGACCCAGCAATTTCACTGCTAGATATCCACCCAAGAGAAATAAAAATACATGTCCACATAAAGATCTGAGCACAAATGTCTGCCGACTGATGCATGAACAAATCATGGTACACCCAGGCAACGTAATACTGCTCAGCAATAAGATGCAAGGAAGTAGTCCTGGCTGGTGTAGCTCAGTGGATTGAGCACCAGCTGCGAACCAAAGCATCGCAGGTTTGATTCCCAGTCAGGGCACACGCCTGGGTTGCAGGCCACCGACCCCAGCAACTGCACACTGATGTTTCTCTTTCTGTCTCTTTCTCTCTCCCTTCCCTCTCTAAAAATAAATAAATAAAATATTTTAAAAAGAAAAAGGAAAAAAAGAAAGGCACTTAGGGATGCCCTTTTAAAAAAAAGAAGATGCGAGGAACTACTAATACAAGCTACAACATGAAGGAATCTCAAAATCATCACTGAGTTAAGTTAGGCCAGACACGAGAAATCATTACCAGTGTGATTACACTTACATGAAATTCTAAAAAAAAAGCAAAAATTTCTGTCATTAGACAAGAAGCAGATCAGTGACTGTCCTGGGTGAGAAGGGGTTAAGGACTGCCTCCAAAGCAGCGAGCATTCCAAATCTTCATTGGGGTGGTGGGTATTTAACTGTATACATGTAACAAAAGACACAAGATATTTGGAATGGTTCGGTTTTATTGTATGTAAATTATAGCTCAAAGAAGTTGTTTTAATTTTGTTTTAAAGATGTGGGTTAGACCTGCAGACTTACTAGCTGTGTGACATTAACCAGTTTTCATTTTCTCACATGTACACACATACACACTTTATTTTGAAAGTAACCCATTCTTTATTGTACTGCAGTTAATAGGTTTACACACAATTCTTATTTTCACTAGAAAAAGTACCATGTAGTTATCTATACTGCTGCTTGTCCTATCTGACAAGGTGGTTGTGAAATACCACACGAGATAACTACTGAGAAAGTGCTTTGGCAACTCTAAAGTAGTATTACACAACTGTACAGTAGACTTCATGTTTTTAAAAAACGGACATGAAAATGTTTTTCACATGAATGACCTGAGACCTCTGAAAACTCAAGTATCCCAAAGTCAGTCTTTGCCTAGAAAGAGAGAGCCTATACAACGGTCCCCTTTTTAATACCCTTCCTAAACCTGCTTTCTACTGACTCTCGATGTACTGGATGGCTCGGTGTAGTGTGAGGTAGACTACGCTTTCGTTTTCTGAAAAGGAAAACACTAAAGAAATGTTTAAAAGAAGGTCATTACATGAGGATGGCAAGACATTTATTTCCCAGTGGAAATGACGAAAACCTAGAAAACTATCTTTGAGCACTTTTCCAAGAGAATCACAACTGAGATTTTTCTTCCTTTAAAGTCAGTTAAATTTCTTTGCATTTACTATTTCAGTTCCACAGGTCTTACTGAATGTCTACCAGTGTGACCTGCATTAGCAAGACTGGGTGAACAATTTAAATACCAAAACCTTTTAAACCAGAGTAGTAGTCATTTCACACCTTCGACCGTGGCAAACTTTAACAGATTCTCATTTTCTCCTACAACCACTGCACGGCCGGGTTCTCGGCTACCCCAGCAGGTATGAGTGATATTTGACATTTAGCCTAGCTATATATACGAGTTTCCACAGCGCGACAAGTACGAAGGCTGTTTTGGAAGACACAATCTCTTCTTCAAATGTAGGCTGGCAACTAAGTTTTACCTTGAATTCAGTTTCGTATTACATCAAGTTTGACAATGTCAGAGTTTTTCTACCAGCAACAGGTCTAGCAACCAAAAATGAACGAAGCCTGCAGTGTCATAAAATATTTTGCTGTTGTTCTCAGTTTTTAAAGCCTCCTTTTAGTAACAGTTCTAAAGGAATGATGACTCTGGTCAATGCCACCGACATGCTTCAGTTGATTCGGTCCTGCCTCGATTTGGTCAGTAGTAACCATCTCTTAGGTTTCACATTTTTCCTTCGACAACACTGAGGCCGCTGGGTCGGGTAACCGCACACCTCCAATTTTAGCTTCCAAGAAACCTGCAAGAACGGCATCTTGCCCACTCGCTCCTCCAGCCTTCCCTGCACTGGCAAGGTTGGCCAAAACGTGCAGCTCTCTCCACATCACCAACCGAGCTGGAACGGGGCGCCCAGAGGGCGACTGGTCACGGGGAGGAGGGGAGAACTCCGCCTGGAGGACGGCGGCTGAGGTCCAACCCAGCCCGCGCCCAACGCTCCTTGCCGCCAGAAAAGCCTGTGGACCTTACGCTTCTAGCAGCGGCGATCGGTCCGGGAGGGAGAGCCGCGCGTGGCTGCAGAACAGGGCGTAAACAAACCGACCCCGAGAAGGAGGAAGGGGCGACGTGGGGTGGGGGGTGGGGAGAAAGGACCTCGCTCCGAGCCTCCAGCGAAGGTCCGCAGCTGCCTGGCCCCTCGGACTGCGGCCTGGGTCCCAGTCCCAGCGCCGCGCTCTAGTGCGGGTGTGGACACCGAAGGCCCCGGCGCCTCTGGAGCCCACAGCCAGAAGGCCGTCGGCTCTGCGCCCCCAGCCCCGCAGCGCCCTACCTGAACACGCAATCCGGGTCCCGAGCGTCCCTACCGGGTGCGCCCGACCCATTCCTCTTGCTGAAAAGCTTCTGGAACAACGTAGGGGCCATGCTGGCCACCGCAAAGCCGGGGTCGCCACTCAGAGAGCTCGCTAGGCCCCCACTCCTAGAGCCGCCCTGCCACCCCCATGGGCGCCTCAGTCATATGACAGAAATTAGTCACTTCAAACGGCCACGGCGCGCGGGGCGGGGCGCGAGGCAAAGCCAGTGTTCATTGGCTGGCGGTGTGCCGCGTCACGTGGCGGCGCGCGGAGCAGGGGGCAAGGTGGGGGCGTGGGGCGGAGCTGACGCCCATAGGCTGACGAGTGGATTCCCTCACGTGGCAGCTCACGGGGCGGGGCGTGTACGGAAGCAAGAGGTGGAGAGGGGAAGGGCGGGTCGGGACG
>PVIA01012420.1:0-37944 GCA_004024845.1 Tonatia bakeri
TATCAATTAGAATTAGACAGGCAAAGAAATAAGAAAAGCTGGTTAGCTATTACAAACCAAACATGTAGAAATAATTACCAGAGACCTCTATCCAATCGAGCGTATCCTTTTGCCCCATGACAAATTCTGAGAACTTTAATAAACAATAAGATATTCAAACTCTGTATATACAGCTATTTCTAATTGTTTGCATTTAATAGGTTACTAGATTAGCATGACTAGATGTTTGGGTAAAAAACTTCCTGCTTCACCTAATCGCAAATGTTAATCACTGCCAAAAGTGAAAATATAAAACTCTGTTTGTACTTGCAATAAACGGAACAGAGCTTTACCGTCCTCTGAGTCGTGTTGTCGTCTGTTACCCATCGCCGACGCCTTACCCACCTTCAGGAGACCCTTGACCCAGCTGCGGCCGGACCGCAGCAAAAAACACTGCAAGTTTGCAATTATTATATTTATATCATAAAATAAATGATTTTTAAATTTATTTTCAGTTACAATCTAGAAATTACTAAACAAAGAAACATTAAAACATGCAAAATAAAAATGTTTTTTTCAAATAACAGAAATATGGATATTGCAAAAAAATGCAACCAAAACAGTCTTTAACATTAATTAATCAGAATTTTCAATAGTTGGCTTTGCAAAATGTTTGTAACAGCACAGTATTGCTATGTTCAAGGCATAAACACCTTTCACAACATTTTCAAAAATATTTTGATAAGCGACTCATTTTGGATGGATAGCACCAAACACATCTTTTTCTTGTTCTGCTTGTCAAGGTAGACATTTTCAATGGTAAATGAAAAATAAAAACAAAAAGTGAAAAACAGAACACTGACTTCAATTTGTGGGGAGAAAAAAGGAGAAAGAAAAACAAGTACACCAACACTGACTTTGGAGTTCACAGTATTTCTCAGATATAATTTACTATTGAATATTGCACACCATTACAAAACACGTGTTATAACCAAACTTATGGCCTAGATGTTATGGCTTAACATTAGTCACATACAAACACTAGCCATGACCTTGAACCTATACACCCAATGTATGTAACAATATTTAAGAAAGGAGTTTGTATCTCTCAGATCAGCCATGACCTCCACAGGGTTAAGAGAATGAAAATATGAAAAATAAAATGGCAATGTATATAAATATATTACTATCAACAATTGAATACTAAAAAAAATAAATGAACAAGCAGAACAGAAACAGACTCACAGATACAAAGAACATTTTGACGATTGCCAGAGAGGAGAGGCATTGGAGGGAGGAGTGAAATAGGTGAAGGGATTAAGAAGTACAACTGGACAGTTACAAAGTAGTCACAGGGATTTGAAGTACAGCCTAGGGAATATAGTCAATAATATTGTAATAACTATGTATGGTGTCAGGTGGGTACTAGACTTATCAGGGTGATAACTTAGTAAGTTATATAATGTCTAATCATTGGGTAGTACACCTGACACTGATATAAATACTGCATGTCAACTACAATCAAAATAAAAAAGTATTTAATGTCAAAAAATCACTTAAAATAATTATATTACTCGATATTATATACAGGCCACTCAAGAAGTCAATTTATACTTGGCTGATGAAGAAATAGGTGTCCATTAGAAGTGCTACTGGTTAGAAAAAGTAAGAGTAGCTCTTCTTTATTTAAAACCAACTATTTACTGAGTTTTTACTATGTGTCAGGTACATGTAAAGAACTTTGGCTGTATGATCTAACTTAATTCTCACAACAATCCCACAAAATAGGTATCCGTACTAGCCTGATTTTTGCTAATAGGGAAACTGAGGTTTTGAGAAATTATGTAACTTACCCATAATCACATAGATAATGAGCAATATTTTTAAATTCCTCTTTAGACCATTCTGA
This sequence comes from Tonatia bakeri, assembly GCA_004024845.1. NCBI lineage: Eukaryota > Metazoa > Chordata > Mammalia > Chiroptera > Phyllostomidae > Tonatia > Tonatia bakeri. The sequence goes on from PVIA01012420.1 coordinate 1,889, forward strand.
TGGCAATGCTTCTTTCTGTTTTTTCATGATACCACCTTTTTCTAGATCAGCAATTTTCAACCAGTGAGCTACAAGAAGTTTTAAAACATGCAATACCTGACTATTTAGTTGGGGATCACTGATCTCTTTTCCCTTTGAGTGTCATATTTAAAAAATGGCAAGAGCCAACACAATAGCTACCTGGTATGGATGAATCAAAATTATACATATTTTTTCAGATCAGCAAAATATAACATAGTTTTGGTGTGCCACAGAATTTTGGTAGTTAGTTTACATGTGCCATGAGATGAAAAAGGTTGAAAATCACTGGTGTAGGTAACTGACACCTTCTTAGGCACAATGAGCACAGGGGAGTGGCATGTTGAATATATTTTCTTCACATATACATCTTTAATACTCGTATCTTGATTTAAAAGTCTGCTAAACTCATTAGTACTAAATTATTGAAACTTGAACATTAAATCTGAAAAATATTTATGTTTTTCAAAAAGATAACCAAAAATAAATTACTTAACCCAAAGGAAGCAATTACTAGTGGTAAAATTTTAGGCAGCTGCAAGATTGTTTCTCAGTCTTGGAAGCCCATTAAAATCACCTGTAGAGCTCAAAAAGCGAATGCTGAGACTTCCAGCCAGAATAGAGGAGTAGGTAGATACACTTTGCCTCCTCACACAACCAAAAGAAGGACAACAACAAATTTAAAAACAAAAAATAACCAGACATGCCAGCAAACTGAACTGTACAGTAGTCCAACAACTAAGGAGTTAAAAAGGAAGTATTCATTCAGACTGGTAGGTGGGGCAGAGAGGACTTGCAGCAAGGTGGCAGCTGGGGGACCCAGCAGTCCCACATTTGTGTGCAGATAACCAAGAAGAATAACTGGGGAGCAAGACAGATCATGCAACTCAGAGTTCTGGCATGGGGAAATAAAACCTCAAAACCTCGGACTGAAAAAACCTCTCATGTTTGCGGCAGCAGGAGAAACTCCATCTCACTGGAGAGTTTGATAGAGAGGCCTACAGGGTCCTAGAACATACACAAACCCACCTACGTGGTAATCAGCACCAGAAGGGCCCAGTTTGCTTGGGGGTAGCGGGGGAAACGACTGAAAGCAGCTGAGAGCCAAGCAAGTGGCACTGTTCCTTCTCAGACCCTCCCCCACATACAGCACCATAGCCCAGCAATGTGGGCTGCCCCGCTTGGCAAATACCTAAGGCTCTGCCCCTTGCTATATAACAGGTGTGCTGTCACAAAAAATATGGCCCAAATGAAAGAACAGATCAAAGCTCCAGAAAAAGAAATACAACTAAGTGGTAAAGAGATAGCCAACTTATCAGATGCAGAGTTCAAAACACTGGTAATCAGGATGCTCACAGAAATGGTTGAGTATGGTCACAAAATAGAGGAAAAAGTAAAGGCTATGAAAAGTGAAATGAAGAGAAATGTACAGGGAACCAACAGTGAAGTCAAGGAAACCAGAACTCAAATCAACAATTTGGAGTACATGAAAGAAATAAACATTCAAGTAGAACAGAATGAACAAACAAGAATTCAAAAACATGAGGAAAGGCTTAGGAACCTCTGGGACAACTTTAAACCCTCCAACATCCGAATCATAGGGGTGCCAGAAGGAGAAGAGGAAGACCAAGAAATTGAAAACTTATTTGAAAAAATAGTGAAGAACAATTTCCCCTATCTGGCAAAAGAAATAGTCTTCCAGGAAGTCCAGGAAGCTGAGAAAGTCCCAAAGAAGTTGGACCCAAGGAAGCACACACCAAGTAACATCATAAGTACATTAGCCAAGATTAAAGATAAGTAGAGAATCTTAAAAGCAGCAAGAGAAAAGGAGACAGTTACCTACGAACTAGTTCCCATAAGACTAGCAGCTGACTTCTCAAAAGAAACCTCACAGGCAAGAAGGGGCTGGAAAGAAGTATTCCAAATCATGAAAGGCAAGGGCCTACATCCAAGATTACTCTATCCAGCAAAGCTGTCATTTAGAATGGAAGGGCAGATAAAATGCTTTCCAGATAAGGTCAAACTAAAGGAGTTCATCATCACCAAGCCCTTCTTACATGCAATGTTAAGGGAACTTACTTAAGAAAAGGAGGATGATGAAAACTATGACAGTAAAATGACAGCAAACTTACAATTATCAACAACTGAACCTGAAAAAGAAAACAAACAAACAAAAAACTAAGCAAACAATTAAAACAGGAACAGAATCATAGTAATGGAGACCACATGAAGGTTTACCAGAAGGGAATGGGAGGGGAAAAAATGGGGGAAAATGTACAGGCAATAAGAAGCATAAATGGTAGGTACGAAATAGGCAAGGGGAGGTTAAGAAAAGAATAGGAAATAGAGAAGTCAAGGAATTTATATGTACAACCTATGGACATGAACTAAGGAGGGGTGGGGGTGCAGGACAGAGGGAAATAAAGGAGGGAAAATGGGACAACTATAATAGCATAGTCAATAAAATATATTTAAAAACATTCTTACCTGGCAATCCCCAAAGGTCAGATTCAATTGCTTTGTGTGGTAGATACGGGATGCCATTGTGTTTTGTAAAAGCTGCCAACATGATGATAATGGTCAACCAGCGTAGAAAACCAATACTTTGGATAACAAGGTCACAGAACACCTACATATATAAATAAATGGATCTGGCATTGCTTTTCCTCACATGGTGTGTCAGCCCGTGGCACTGAGCTTGTTCCCCAAATGAAACACAAAATTTTTGCCACATGCCAGTACATGCACTTCAAGATTTTTAAACTTTTTTCTGTGACAGTACTAGAAGCAAAAAATGGGGAGAAACATTGATAACTCAGAATCATTAGATGCCTGAGTTAGATATAAATCCCAGACAAAACAAAAAAAATAATTGATAAATTGGACTACAATATAATCAATTATTTTTCCATAGCCAAAATCACCATGAAGGAACTTCTACCCTTCACAGCAGCATGGATGGAACTGGAGAGAATTATGCTAAGTGAAATAAGCCAGGCAGTGAAAGATGAATACCATATGAGCTCACCTTGAAGTGGAACCTAATCAACAAAACTAAGCAAGCAAAATATAACCAGAGACATTGAAATAAAGAACAAACTGACAGTGACCAGAGGGGAGGCGGGTGGGGATAACAGGGAAAAGGAGGAAGTGTTGTCAAGGAACATGCATAAAGGACTCATGGACAAAGCCAAAGAGGGGATGGATCAAGGGTGGGAGGTGGGGATGGCTGGGGTGGGAGGTAGTGGGGGGCAGAGGCAGGAGAAAACAACCCTCAAACTGAAAGCTTTTTACTACATTTTGAAAAATGGATCATTTCTTAAAACATAAAGAGCTTAAAAGGCTGAGAGGGATAGGAGCAGAAACATCCTGATACTGATGAGCATACCTAGGAGCCAAATCTTGGTTTCTAAATACCATTGTCCATTAAAAGGGACGAGGCTCCTTAGAGAAATGGCCAGTTCCAGTGCTAGAGTAGCAGAAGGACAAGGGGAGTCTAGAACATGTTGTTGTGCCTGAAAGTGAGGAAATGCTGAAAGAAGGATGGTGACCTGTCAAAAGAACTCAGGAACCAGCTCTAAGAGGATCCCACTGGCTAAATCTGGGACGATTGGTATGTCAAAATAAATAGAGTAATTTATTAGCAATACAGTGCTTATTTATTTTTTAATCAAAATAAATATAGTAATATATAAAATAGGAATCCACAACTCAGGAAGGAAGGAAGGAAGGAAGGAAGGAAGGAAGGAAGGAAGGAAGGAAGGAAGGAAGGAAGGAAGGAAGGAAGGAGTTACACAGTCTTAAAGTATCTCCCCACAATATTCTTATTAATTGAAAGGGGAGAAATAACTTCACAGACAAGTCTGGCAGACAGCACCTGATCAGGTGATTTAAGTAACATCACCGGTAAAGAGATAAATCAAAATCATATTCCATCTGACAGAATACGATGAGAACACAGCATATCTTTTGTGTTATTCCTGCCAAAGATGCAGAATATGAATTTAATTGCAAAGAAACAAAACTGAAGGACATTCTATTTGAAAAAAAAAAATCAAAACTGACCTGTTCTTTGTAAGTGTCAAGGTCAGGAAGGTCAATGAAAGACTGAGGAACTGTTTTAAACCGAAGGAAACTGAAGATACGTAAGTAAAGGCCACGCTTGCTTCCAAAGCAGATGCTTTTTCTGTGAAGAGCATCAATGGCACAGTCGGCAAAACTCTAATGGGATCTGAGGCTCAGGTGGTAGTAAAATACCAATTTTGATCTCCTGATCGGGGTACTCCTCTTGTTGGGATATGGGAATATGCCTTTGAAGTAGAGAATTTGGGGATTATGGGACATCAGGTTAGCAATTTATTCTCTAATGATTCAGAAAGAAAGAAGCTTTTTTTTTGTACTGTATTTGTAACTAGTCTGTAGACTTGAGATTGTGTAAAAAAAACACAACGCGCTGGAATTTGTTAGGAAAGGTCAATGAGGTGGAGATGTGAATCTATGTTTTTTCCCTCAAGTGAAGCAAGAGTAATAACAACCTTCTATGCACTGAATATGGCTAAACTACAAGAGAATTTGCTAGGTAAGTATCCACAATCTTACCTTGAAGTGCTAACCACTGGTATTACCTTGCCATCTGACATTTAGAACTACTGGGAATAGAGGGACTTCTTGTAAGGAAAGTGACTTTTATTTCTTTTCCAAAATTCAGTGAAAGAAGGAAGGAATATAAAAAAGAAAGATATGTAAATAAATAAAACCCAAATTTCTGCATTAGGTCTCCAGCAAACTTGAACATTTAACCGAAGTTGAAAATTTTTTTTTAAGTATAGACATTTACAAAGTTTCAACAAATAGTTCACAAGTGCAATATTTTTCAGAGTGCTTGAAATGTTTTAGAATGCTATCTCTTCTCATTGAATTGGACCTTAAAGAGACCTCTGGAGCTCATCTAACCCAAATACCTTCTGCTGGATTATCACCTGCATCCCTTCTGCTCTGCCCTGGTGGGTATAGAAAAAGATGAAAGCCAGCCTCTGATCCTGTGAGCTCCAGGGTCTACAGACAGAAAGCCTGCCCCCTGTGCGTGCTGCAGCCAGGCCAGGCCGATTCCCTGCAGATCGCTCGCAGCCCGTCTCAATGCTGATGTTTTGTGGTTCACAAGCTCCACGGGCAACAAGCCCTTCAGGACAGCAATGCTTATCTCGTGGTTGGTGTTGTTAATCCTGCTGAAATGTGTTACTGTGGACCAAGCTAATGCGAAAGGGCAAGAACTGCTTTTCATTACGCTCTGAGGATATTTATGGGACACACAATGGTCATATTTCACCCCTTCCCAGACTATAATCATCTCTGAAACAAGATTGCCTCTTAAAGTCACCTGTCCAGCTTGTCTTCCCAGACTTCATCTACTCTGCAGAAAGAACATGAATTCAGTTTCACGCTCCTCCTCCCTTATCCCACCCCCTCCCCAAGATGTATTAACCAACCATCAAGTGCTTTGACTGAATTACCTCTTCATTTTTTGCTGTCACCTGGCATGAGATGAGAAGGCCCAATGTGGCAATTGCCACAGGAGAGGGACAGCAAAGGCAGAGATTATGCTAAAAATAGAGAAATAGCCAGAGAAACTTGTCCCTGGGAAATCTGAATTCAAATGTTTTATACCTGAAACAAACCTCAGAAAATCAATGGATCTTCATAAAACCACCAAGTGGGAAAAGACTTTATAGTCACTCGTTCCAGCTGAATTCCTATTCACCATGGATATTCACAGAAGTTTTGAGTTACGACCCACACTCTTTATTTACAAAAACATGGTTCTTTCCTTTTTAGTCCCAGAGGAAGCAGATTTGTATAGTCTGGCCTGGTTCCTATAATTTTACTAAATCCTTACCCTCTGCCTGGATAAAGGGCATACAGCCTCTATATTTTGTAAGTCTCTCAATCTCCCTATGAATTAGGAGTTATTATTTTCTCCATTTCTCAGATGAAAAAACGAATCCTTAGAGAGGCCAAGTGACTTATCCAGGACCAAAGAGGCTGTAAGTGGCAGAACCAGCATTTGAAGCCAGAACTGTCTGACTAACAAATTATTTTAGTAATCACATTTTTGAAAACTAACTGTACTAAGTGATGCATACAAAATATATGTAACATGTTTATAACATTGTGGTTACCTATTACATAATAAACCACTTCAAACTTTGTGGCTTAAAATAATAGTACTTTATTACTGCCTCTCACAGTTGTGAAGATTGATTCAGCGTAGCAGGCAGTTCCCACTTGGGATTTCTTAGGGAGCTGCGGTGAAGTAGTGGCTGGGCTGCAGACGTCCACAGGCTCAGCTGCGCTGGACACCTCTGGTGGCTTCTTCACTCACATATCTGGTGACTCAGCTGAAATAGCTGGTATGACATCTCTCTGTCTCCTTGTAGCCTCTCCACCTGGCTAACTTGGGCTTGCGCACAGTACGACGTTCTCAGCCTAGTTGGACTTCCTACCTGGCAGCTTGTTTCCCCAGGGCATGTGCTCTAAGACGCAGAGACAGATACTAGACTTTTGGAGACTGAGGTCTGGAAGCCACACATTATTACTACAACTGCAGCCTCTTGATTACACCACCAGGTCCGGTGTGGAAGGGGACCACCCCAGAGCATAACATTGACAAGCATGGCTCATTGGAGGGCCATCTTTGTAGAATGGTTACCAAATACAAGTTATGATATATAATCAAATGTGATCAAAGCACCAACAGCTATTAGTCCAGCACTCAACTAAAGAAGTAAAACATTACCGGCACCATTGAAGTCATTTACGTATTTCCTCCTGACCAGTCAAACCCCTTGCTATCTACAAGTGGTAAATGCCATCCTGAATTGTGTGTTTTTATTCTCTTGCCTTGTTAAAAAACAGTGTGAATGTATAAACTGTTCAATTTTGTTCATTTTAAAATGACTTGAATGATATATAGTATGCAGTCTTTAATTACTTGGTTTCTTACTCTCAAAACTCTCTAAGAGTCACCTATTCAGTTGCATATGAACTTGACTCACTGATTTTCACTGGCAAAGAATATTTTGTTGTAGGAAGATACCGCAATTTATCTATCCTCTCATTAGTGGACATTTGGGGATGCTCCTGTTTTTCACTGCTGTACACATCATGGCTGTGAACATTCTCGTGCTTGTCTCCTGAGGTACATATATTAGAGTTTTTCTCAGACAAATACCCCAAAGGGAATGCTGGGTCATAGGTCACAAGGAAAACAGTCTTTTCTAGTCCAATCTCTACTTTCTTAGTAGAATGATCTTTCTTAAACACAAATCTCATGTATTCCTTACTTTGGGGCCTTCGGTGGGTCCCCACTGACTCTACCAGTTGTTCTCAACCTTTTGTGTACATTAGAAGCAACTGACAGCTTGTCAAAAACATTAGTGTCCTGGTGTTGCCACTGAAGATTCTGATGCCATCACTAAGGGCCGAAGTGAGTGTTTTAACAAGCTCTCTAAGTAATTCTGTTGCATATCAAAATTCGAGAATCACTGGATACACAATAAACTCCCATTCCCTTACTGTAATGTAAAAACAACTTCACAGTTTGTTTCCTGCCTGAAAGTCCAGCTGTATTTTTTTGCCCACCTTGTCAAGGTCTGTCAAAGCCAACAAGGTCAAAGGGCTTGAAGCTCCAGAGATGCCTCCTCCTGCTCCTACCTCTATACCATCTATTTCTTCTTGATGCACCTGTAGTTTTTTTATTGTGGTTATTTTTAACCGAGAATCTTCTTTGCTAAAGAGAGATATCTTGGAAGTCAAGGAAACTTTCTAACTGCAAATGTATTTCCAACATTTTGCACAGTACCTAGGTACTTAAAGAATATTTGTCAAATTCATTGATTTTTCCAAGGTCACGTAACCAGCACATCTGGGATGAAAACCTAAAGTTCTTTGTCGCTAGTTCAGGAATCTTTCTATAACTTATGGTGGGTCTTAATGAGTGCGCATCACATCATCATAGTGTCCCTAATATCTGGACTAGAAGAAGAGTGGCCTTCATTCCCTTCTTCTTAGGAAAGGAGAACAAATTCGATCCTGAAGAATCACATATAAAAGAGTGCATAAATATATGTAAATTCTCCTACCTCAGTTTCTTCCCCAAAGGACTAAGTTATGGTTCTCTGAAGCATAAGAAAGTGTGATTCTATTCACTTTGGTAAGTGTCTTAACTTTGAAAATCTAACATTGTTTTCAAAGATTGCCTTTGGAAAATTCATATCTATTTTATCATTCATCTTGTTTGTGTTTGTTATAACTTCATTTACCTTCATTTGCCTTCCACTGATTTGATAAAAACCCAGGCAGACCATGAGGAATCTATACAAAACTACTCATAGTTTAGAATGCATATTCGGGAGACGTTCCTTAGAGATTCCCCCACAGAGCATGATGTAAATGGCATTGCTATTATTGTTGTGCTGTGGTTTTGGCTTCTCTAGCTTTCAAATTCTTTCCCGGCACTTTCTCAGACTTCTTAGCTCTTTTATGATTTAGTGTTTTCATATTTCTGAATGTCTGCTCTTTGTAGAAAAGCCACGCTGTGTGCAACTTCAAAGAAATATATGTACATATAAAGATTTATCTGGAAAACCAATTAAGGTGATTGTTGGTTAAATGAGGTTAGTTCCACATTGAAATGAGCCCAGATATTTCCCTTTGGTGACAGATCATATTTTGCTAATATAAATTTTTGCCCTGACAGTGAGCCACAGCAGACTATTTGAGACAAGAATAGTTCATTAAAAGACACATTTCATTAAACAGATGACATTGACAGAGTAAAAAATAAGCAAAGCAAAAAGGCAATGCAGAACTCACGATCTAAAGATGAAGTACTAAAAAAAAAATTCAGCCCTGTCAAGTAACATAGGCATTTTTTTTTTTTGGGGTGCAAAGAAATGCAGGAGGCAATTCAACCCTTTAGAGGTCTGTTTCTCATCAGCTTTGATCTGAAAATTGAGACAAGTGTTTGGAGTACTGTCGCTGATAAGGAGGAAACTGAAGGCTGGGAGCATACTTGTACAGAATGTGGTTACTCACACCCTGAGTGATTAAACACTCACTGCATTTTTTAAGGCAAATTCCACAAGTCACACGGTTGCAGAAATCATTACACTGAAAAAGAACAGCACACACAGTGCTTTCATGAGAGCAAAGGCTGTCATGACCACAGAATCCCAAAGCATACGCTGTGCACACATTCTCCGGTTTCATCTTTAGTTTCTCATTTGTTTTGCGACACTGTTTTCTCTGCCACCGACAGTGTTTACAGTCTCTGGCTGTCACATAATGAAACAGAAGCAGAAACTCTTTCTTATGAAGGTAGTGCTTTAGAAAGATACCGACATAGCTGGGTATCGGACTTCATTTTGTTTTATTTTTATTGTTATCCTCTCCTGGGGGAACGCTATTTCTTTGATGTGAGGATCCTAAGGAGTCCTAGGTCAGCAGGTTGTTGGCAACTAAAAGGTCAGAGTCACAGACCAGTTGCATAGTTAGATGCAGCCTAGTGAGACCCAAATTATTATTGACATTCACCTGCTAGAAGAGGAACAGACATCCCATAAGGCAAGCCTTTATTGCAATTCCAGCACCTTAGGGTCCAGGCAAGAGGTAAACAGATAAAGAGTAAAACTTCCCTAATTGCCCCAGGCTCAGCTTGTGGAAAATCTGACCATTTTATTCAGTGCCTCTCAGTTTTAGAGGGGCAAGATTTCACCCTCCACAGCTGAAAATCAGAAACTTCTCACTCAACCACTGGGCTCTAGTTCCTCCATTTGCATTAGCAGAATGTGTGAAATCTCTTTAGAGATGTACCTTTTCAGTATCTGTGCTACAAGTGCATTTGAGACAAAGAATTATAGTTAATGAAATCATTTAAACACTACTCAGCACCCACCATGTGGCAGATATTGCCAAGCACTGGAGACACAAAGAGGAATAAAACATAATTATGCCAGGCCTCAAGCAGCCGAGCTCCAGACGGAGAGACAGATCTGAAAACACCTAATACAATATGCTACATAATACGGCAAATACTCTAATTGGGCCTATTCAGGGAACTGCAAGAGCAGAAAGGGGGATGAACTTGTTCCGCTGGGTTGCCAGGAACACTGGAGCCTGGGAACATGTGACAGAGGAAGTGATACGCTTATCAGGTGAGCTGGAGTTCTCCAGGTAGAGAAGGAATAGAAAGCCTTTCCAGAAAGAGGAACTGACAAAAGCCAAAACTGGCTGAGTGTTTGAAAAGGTGGATGGGAAACAACTACTTTGGACAGTTTGTTATGAAGTGACCTCAATCAGTCCAGGGAAACCTAGGAGAAAAGAATAATCCCCACTGCTAACACTGGCACATGGGGGAAATGGATGAAATCGACATTAGACTTGCTTTGGAAGGGAAACGAGGTGGAGGTATCTTAGAGAGGCAGCAGGGAGGGAAGGAAGGAGGGGTGTATGGGAAGGCCGGTGCCCTTCTTTGCCCTGCTGTTTCGGGTTCTCTTTCATTTCTCACATGTTACCCTGGTCATCAATCTGGTCTCTTAAGCAGCACTGAACCCCTTGAGCTACTGAGTCAGAAGATGTTTCTGGGGCCCTGCCTGGTGTGGCTCAGAGGATTGGATGCTGGCCTGCAAACAGGAATTGCTGGTTCGATCCCCAGTTGGGGCACATGACTGGGTTGCAGGCTGGGTCCCCAGTGGGTGGCACTCGAGAGGCAACCGCTCATAGATGTTTCTTTCCCTCTCTTTCTCCCTCCTTTCCCCTCTCTAAATATAAAAATCAATAAAGTCTTTAACAAAAGAAAAAAAAAGGCGTTTCTGGGCCTTGTCATGCTCTAGGGATAGTATTATCTAAATCCCAGGAGAGAGACATAGGTTAGAGGTCTCCTCAGAAAAACAAACATAGAAGAGAGACAGATACTGCCTCTGTGGACTTCGGAATCCTGAGGAGGCCAGCTCCTTGGGAGGACTGAGCCCCTGACAGCAGTAAAAATGGGGAGAAAAGCAAAGGCCTGTCGCCTGAATGACCTGGCCCACTCACCTGGAATGGAAACAGTGACTGAGGACAGGCAATTTCCGACCTAGTCAGGGGCTCTCCAAAGAGACTAGGGGCAGGTCGAAATTTGAATAGAAGAAAGATTTCTCAGGGAAGCCTGCTCTCATCCCATAATGGGTCATTTTTTATATTCCCTTCAAGAACCACTCTTAGCTCAGTTTAGGTCATTCAGTTGCATTTTTATGATTATTTCCTTAATGTCTTCCCTCTCACCATTAGACTCTAAGCTCTTGGAGAAAAAACTCTCCGTTTTTGTTCATTAGCATGTCCCTGAGTTTCTAGCACAGAACCTGACACAGAGTAGGTGTTCAATAAATACTTGATAAATGGATGCAATACTGTCTCCTGCCTTTTGGGACACAGATCCACAATTGCACATGTGGGTGTGACTGTAAAATGGCTGTCAGGTGTCTGACCTACGAGGACACTGAAGATGACTCAGAGTTAGGAGATGAAGAGCAGGATGGACTTTGCGGAATAAAAGCCTCGAGGGAGGCGCTGGAGTCCTGTGGTCAAGTTACTGAAGCAGGTGGCCTTCGCTCAGCCTTTTCTCCACGCCACCCTCCACCACAGTGAATTTCCTTCTGTCCCTTGAGATGACACGCTCTCACGTGTTTCCAGGTCTTCACTGTTCCTTCTGCCCCAGCTGACACTGTCACCGGGTTTGGTGAAGTTCTCATGAAACACAGTTATACCCACTTATTTACATATTGTCTATGGCTGTGTCTGTGCTACAGTGGCAAAACGCTTAGAGCCACAAAACCTAAACTATTTCCTATCTGGCCGTTTCCAGAAAAAGTTTGCCAGCCCCTGCCCCCCTGTTCCAGATCTATCCTAGAATTTTCAAGAAATATAGTGGATATGAAAGATCAAGTTAAATGGTACAACAATAGGGCAGTTAGTCAAATCCAGAATGTGGCACATTCTACACCGGTTTCTTCAACAAAACAATGGCATTGAAATGAGGGGAGGGTTATTGTAGTATACAGGAGACACAAATTTGGGTAAAATTTCCAAATACTAAGCAAACTGAAAATGAGTGGTAGGACCTAAATAAATTCAAATGCAGATTTTAAAAAAATGTCATGAACCCTCAAAGAACAAGGTGACTGACTGATACGCAAGTAACTGATGAACTCTCTTGTGGATAATGCCTGCTCTCAGAGCAGTGGGTTATTATTATTTATTTAATTTCTCAGACTTCTTCAAATTGATGACCTGAGATTTTACTGTATTAGTTACTAAAAGGTCTATTTTTCACTTTCAAGCCATGTGGAGTTTTATTCCCTTGGATTTCTTTTGAATTGCACTACCCATTTTTCCCCCAAAGGAACATTAGTAGCTTCCCCTCTGCCCCGCAAGATTAATCACATCATGACTGCTTACCCCCACCCCCACATTCTTAACTTTGTTCATTCCAAATGTACTGTTCTTTTAGTACTAAACACCTTGTTTAGTACCATTGCAAAGCTTAATAAATTCTTTATTTGTTCTTCCAGAGAACTAAGAATAATATTAGACAAAGTCTTTTAAATAGAAACCAAAAGCTTCCCTGGCAAAGTGGCTCAGGTGGAGCAGCACCCTGTACACCAAAATGTTGCAGGTTCAATTCTTGGTCCAGGCCCATGCTCAGGTTGCAGGTTTGACCCCTGGTCAGGGTGCACACAGGAGGCAACCGATAGATGTTTCTCTCTCACATTGTTGTTTCTCTCTCTCTCTCTCTCTCTCTCTCTCTCTCTCTCTCTCTCTCTTCCCCCTTCCTCTCTTTCTAAAATCAGTTCTAAAAATATCCTTGGGCAAGGATTAAACAAATGAAAGGAGTAACCGGAAGCTGCACAGTTCAGTATTTGACTGGATATATGATCTTAGTAAAGCTGTTTAATGTCTAGGTACTTTTCTATTTTGGTAGTTTTTTTCCATTGCTTCACTCTTTCCACTTATTACCTTTAGTTCAATTAGTAATGAGGATATTTCCCCCTTTTTAAAAGAATGAGTGTCGGCCCTGGCTGGTGTAGCTCAGTGGATTGAGCGCAGGCTGCGAACCAGGCATCGCAGGTTCGATTCCCAGTCAGGGCACATGCCTGGGTTGCAGGCCACAGCCCCCAGCAACTGCACATTGATGTTTCTCTCTCTCTCTCTCTCTCTCTCTCTATGTCTCCCTCCCTTCCCTCTCTGAAAATAAATAAATAAATAAAATCTTTAAAAAAAAAAAGAATGAGTGTCAGTTTCAGAATGGCCAAATTGATATACCTCCCTTCTTAAAAAAATTTTTTGTCTGTTCTCACTAAGTAAATATTATGTGAGGGAGTCACATAAAAGAGTTGTTGCATGAATTCGTTTCTTTGATTCTGCTGTTCTTATTTAGCCACATTGTGATTAAAATGTGTTTGTAAAATGCAAACAGTATAATTACAAATAAAATATGTGAAGTACTCTAAATTCTTTCTTTTAAAGAATCATTTAATATGTAACTTAAATAAAACTATATATAAGAAAAGTGAAAATTTATCACTTGAACAATAGAATATGTATAGAATTACAAAGGACACACCCATAAAAAGATGTCTAAACAGCCCTTTTGAAAACTGAGGGGAAAAAAACAGGAATTTAGTAGAAGATGAGGAAGACACAAATGACAGCTCACAAAAAACATATAAATATGGTCCATAGCAGATGAAAATATGTTCAATAATGTTTCTCACTCAAAATTAGAGAAATTTGCATTAAAACAATATAAGCACTCATCTATGTGATTGGTGATATTAAAAATTATGAGGATGAGGTACCTTGTTAGCATAGTAGGTAGCATGTCAGTCTCATAGAAATTACGAGAACATATTTTGTTGGCCAGGCTTTGGGGAAACAGTCATTCTCATAGGTTACTAGGGAGGAATGTAAAGTAGTACAACAGTTTTGAGAAAAACTTGGTAATATATAACAATATTACGTAGTCAGTTACATTTTGACCTGATGATCCCACTGATAAACCCTGATAAACCACTTCTAGAGAACTGAAGTTGACAATATATCTCCAACATATAAAAACATACATGCACACAGTTATTCATTTCAACATTGTTTACAACTGTAAAATATTTGAAACAACCTAACTGCCCATGCATACAAGAGTGGTTGAGTAACTATGGCATGTCCCCCCAGTGAAGTACTGTGTAGCTGTAAAGAAACAATGAGGAGGGTATCAGGGGAAAGCAGGGAAGGGGCAAGTCAAGGAACATGTAGAGAGGACCATGAACATGGACAACAGGGTGGGAATTGACTGACGGGGTTAGAACAAGGGAGAGCAATGGGGAAAAATGTGGGACAACTGTAATTGGGCAATAAAAGATAAAAATAAAAAAGAAAAGAAAAGAAACTGAGGAAGATCTTTATTAACTGATATGGATTAATTTCCAGGATATACTTTAAAGTTAAAAAAGCCAAGTGCAAAAATAGTATCATATAATGTATACTATAGTATAAAAATATACATATATCTCTTCATTTTAAAACATATTTATTTATTTATTTATTTATTTATTTATTTTTAGACAGAGAGGAAGGAAGGGAGAAAAAAAAGGAGAGACACATCAGTATGAGAGAAACATCAATCAGTTGCCTCTTGCACACCCTCTGACCTGGGGACAAAACCTGTGACCCAGGCATGTGTCCTGATGGGGAATTGAACCTGGGATCATTCATCTTGCAGGAGGATGCCCAACCAATGGAGCCACACTGGGTCAGGGTGGTACATCTTCTCACTTTTACAAACAAAAAGACAGGAAAGATAGACTGGAGCTAAGGAGATTGGTTGGCTAAAGGAAATGGGCAGGGTGCAAAATGGGTGGAAAGAGTGAGAGAATGGGAATACGGTGGAAGGGCTGAGGGGAGATCGACACTTCTCCAAGTTCTGACTTTTGGAACTATAATTCCATTAGCAATATTATTCACACTCAATATATAGTTAAAATCAATCTGGAAGTAGATGAAAACCCAAGTGGAATATACAGAGCAACAAATTTGAAAAACTATTGTAAGGCTAAAGACAAAAATATTGTACAGAAATATTGTTACTAAATTTGTTTTGCACTGGGGTGCTGCATCGCACTTCAGTAACTTCTTCATGTGTGTTCTAGAATTGAGCAAATAAGTACAGGCATTGTGTAAAATGAGAGTCTGTTTTCTCAGTGTTGGAGAAAGCTAGAAAGGCTAGGAAGGACCATGTGGTGATGGTTTGTATCAGTCTGAATGCATGGTCTTTCATACAACTTAGAGACAGAGAAAAAGGTGTAGACGAGAGTGTGCGGAATGTGTCTGTGTATATATGTGCATATAGTTCTCATTTCTTTCCTCTGCAAGATCCTTGAAGTGGTGATACCTCACCATTGAGCCCACGTGGCACTCAGGTCTTGGTTTTGTTTTCAAATCATTCTCTCATAAAAGGAGCCAAGTCTCCTTAACTGATTCCAGTGCTGAGGCAAGAACAATATGAGGAGCCCGAATTGTGATGCCAGAAAATAAGGAAATGCCCCAAAACTGATAGGGGCATGTGAGAAGGACACAAGTGTTTACTTGCGGGAGACTGATAACTCACTGAATACACTGTTACTTCACTACCCAACAAATACTTTGTATTTACCAAGCATTTGTGATAGCCCAGGCACTGGGTCAAACAGCAAGGATGAATAAGGCTTAGGGGCAAAGTACAGGACAGCCTCTTCCCTCATTAGGTTTGTGGTCAAACAGAACATTGCAAATGTATAAATGTGTGCAGCAAAGTGCCATGGTATATGTACCATGACAACCATCTGTACAAGGTATGTTGAGGCAAAAAGAAAGTCAAATAATTCTACTAAAATTATTGAGAATGGCTTCACATAAAAGCTATCAATTTTAGCTAAGTTGGAAAGATTATCTAGCAATAGCATGAAGACCAGAAGAAAAGAAGACTTGATGGCAAGCAGAACCAGTTAGGTTCTGGACAATTGCAAGAGTCCAGGCTGGAGACCATAAGATCTGGAGCAGCAGAACAGAGAGCACCGAGCACTGGGCTGGGATTGAAGGGCTCAGTCGATGTTTATTCAACATTCAAAAGAGGGGACTAACAGCGACAATAAGTATTACAGTAGATGTCGCAGGAATTAATCATTCCTTCATTTAACAAATATTTATTCTGCATCTACTAAATATCAAACACTGTTCTAAGTGACGAGGATATAGAGTTAATGAAACAGATTTTGCCTCCAGGAAATTTAAATTCTAATGGGGAAGAGAGAATAAACAGACAAATAATATCTCAGGTGTGTATAGTTGTTCTGGAAAAAAATGAAGCAGGACAAGAGAACTAGAGAATAGCAAGGAGTGGGTTTCTGTTTCACATCAAGTGGTCAGGGAAGGCTCCTTTGATAGAGTTTTATGTCAGCAGAGAGCTGAAGGAAGGAAGGTGGGGGTCATGTGAGTATCTGGGGAAGAAAGGTCCAGGTGGAAATAAGAAAACTAGAGTTTCTAGCACAGAAATCGTGACAGCTGAGAGGCAGCAGATGAAGGCAGAAGCGAACAACATGACGGGATGATCTTGGGTAGAACGTAGTGGGTGGGATGACTTTCCAGGAGCACAGCTGTCCTATAGTTTCTGTGTGCAGATATTGAAGGAGAGTCCTAGGGCCCCTCTCTGCTGGCAGCTCCATCCATGGTAGTATCTACTGGAGCACACTGGGCTCCATAGCCTTTGACCATTGACAAAAGGAAAGACTCAACAGTGACTCCACTAAGTGTCCACTGATGGATGGATGGATGAATAAAATTCAAGTGATATGTATGTAATATATATGTGATGTATGATGCATAAAATTCAGCCATGAAAAAGGAAATCTTGTTATTTGTGACAACACGGATGGACCTTGAGAGCATTATGCTACGTGAGATAAGTCAGAGAAACACAAATATTATATGATCTCACATATAAGTGGAATCTACCACAAACAAACACAAAAAAAGACCCTGGTAGTTGCCAGAGACACTGGGTGGCAGGTGGGTGAAATAGGTGAAGGTGTTCAAAAGGTACAAACTTCCAGCTATGAGATGAATAAATCCTGACAGTATAATGTGCAGCCTGGTGACCATAGTTAACAACATTGTATTGTGTATTTGATGGTTGCTAAGAAAGTAGATCTCATCACAAGAAAAAAATGTGTAATCATGAATTGTGATTGATGTTAATTAAACTGATCATGGTAATAATATATACATATATCAAATCATTACGTGGCTTACTTAAAATAAATACAATGTTATATGTTAATTACATCTCAATTCAAAAAAAAAAAAAAGATCATCCCAGGCTCCTTTGTTAGATCCTTAGTGTCCTGCATCCCAATTAGATATATGAGGTCTGTCCGGGAAGTACCCAGCCATGCGATATGAAAAATAGAGACATTTATTAAACAAGAACAAAATACAAGAAACATTGTACACAAGACAATGACACCTCAGTCCCCTTCAATGTAGACACCTTGAGATCTCACACAGTTTTCCCAATCGCTATCAGCTGCCCTGTCATATTTTCCTGAATCTCACTGATGGTTGAACTCTCTTCCCTTTCAAAGGTGATTTTAGTTTTAGGAAAAGCCAGAAGTTGCAGGGTGCCAAATCTTGGCTGTAGGGAAGCTGAGTCACCTGGGTGATTTGATATTTTGCCAAAAAAAAAACCCTCTGCAGGAAACATGATGCATGAGTGGGCGTGTTGTCGTGATGAAGCTGCCAATCACCAGTTGCCCAAAGCTGCAGCCTTCTCAATCATCTGAGTATTCCACAGAGGAATGTTCAAGCTTAAGGCAAAATTTGACGCAGAGTCATTGCTCTATTGACTCAATCATTTTGAATTCGACAGCCACCAGTACACATGCCCACTCAATGGGGTCTACCTCCCCCACTGACTAGTACACTGAAGTCGTTATTGTCCCCACATGTGCATTCCTGTCCACTCTCCTTGGCTGCCAGGTTACATTGATGCCGTGCAAACCTTTCTTTTTCTATTAACAATGACTGGACTTTTCCCAGACAGACCTTGTGTGTAGTAGAGGAAAATCAGACTGGGGAGGTAGAAAATGACTTCAGTTTGGATATGTTGAATTTGAAGTGTCTCGGGGAAAGTCAAGAGGTCATGTTCAGTGGATGATTTATATAGGAATCTACAGCTCAAGAGATATTTTGGGGTTGGGAAAAGAGTCATGTGCTTATTTGTGATAGTAATATCATGCGGGTTGATGTGGTCACTGAGGGAGGGATAAAGGGAGAAAAGGATTGGTGTCAGCATCTGAGGATTACAAACATTTTAAGAAAAATCAGAAACAAATGAGTCTGCAGAAAAGACTGAGATGGAATGCTTGGAAGTGGGAGGAGTGATACTAGGAACGTAGTGTCATCAAAGTCAGAAAAGAGATTTCTCAAGACAGAGATAGTCAACATTGTCCAATGAAGAAATGCCAAAGAGGAGGTAAGAATATAAAGACTTGGAGTATAGACTCTTTTTTCCAAGAAACTTTCAGGTAAAGGCATGTTGTGAGAGAGGTACTAGCTGGGGGGATCAAGGCAATTGAGGTGAGGCAGTTCTTTCTTTTGTTTTGTTTGAAAGATGATTGAGCAATTTGCAGGCTTCAGGGAAGCCTTCTTTAAGGAAGCTGAACATCTAGAGAGGGAATAGCTACCTGAGCAAACTCTCACAGGAGAAAATGGGAACAATAACATTGCACTGGTTTACAAGTGAGAGCACCTACCCTTTGTGCTAGACTATAATCCTATCATTATTTAAAAACTTGATATTTCACAAATTACGCACTTGTTTCATTATTTTGATTTTTTAAACATTGCATTAAAATGTTATCTTTATTGTGCAGTTTATTTGGTTCCTCTCAAGTTTTACACCAGAAGCAAGTGCCCCCTTTCCTCACACTAGTACCAGACCTATTTGGCACAGACACTTTGTCCACCAGTGAAAATGTTGGTAGGATTAATCATCCTGGAGGGAAGTTAATTCTAGAACAAGTATTGCGGACTAAGGGTATATGACTTAGGTAGAGATGGACACTGTCTGGGACTCAGAGGCATGATAGGCCTGGATTCTAGGAAAGCAGGAATGCTTAGTGACTTCCCTTCAAGGACACTATACAGAAAGGCACCCACAGGGGATCCCTCATACAGATGGGCCTAGGTTTGAATGTCAGCACATATGATAATAGCCCTTAGATATGCACTGAGTCATTCTCCTACGATTTAACCCTTATATCTCAGTAAAGTCTTCTTTCTAGTAGTGACAAACTGTTTACTGCCAGTAAAAACACCCCAAACTCTTGCTAATGATTTCACAATATCATCAAAGTATGAACCCATGCAATACATTTCTTTATTTTAGTACATGTCTCTCTTGAGAAGTCACATAGCACAATTTATGTCCCTCCCCTTGTGATAGCATTTTGCCATCTCAGCTTCATATATCCATAATAGATTTATGAGTTTCATATCTTTACTACTTTTCTAACAGTATAAAGTGCTACCCACACAGTTGATTGACTTTGTTTTTATTTCTTGTTGAAACCTAACAATCCTTTATTGCTGCTGGTTTCCAGTTTTCACTGATGATAGAGAGAGAATGAAGGAATCCACTTGTGAGCATCAGAGCTCACAATGCTATAAAAATAGCTGGTTGATGGCAAAATGTCCCAATAGCCAGTCATGTAAACTTAAGTAATTGTGTTGTCAAGTACCCACAAAGAACTAGACAGCTATTCAAACACTCCTTGCCAAGAGTGTGATGGTAAACGTTTAATGACTGGTTCTCTAGAAAATAAAAAAAAAAACCTAAATTTTTTTGTGTTTACCAATTTCCACGGTATAAATGCTCTGACTGTGATTGATTTCAAGCTGTCAACCAAACCTCACTGAATGTGGAATGGGAAAGATTTGCACAGTATCACAGTACTATTCAATAAGTATACACAGAGATAAAATGAGTATAGATAATACCAGAGTATAGGTCATTGTAAAATAACTAGAAAGTTATGAGTTTTTGAGAACTCTTTACTTTAAAAGATGTTCAGTTCTAAGTTTACACAATTTAATTTTTACTAATGGCTTGCTATATTCACCAAAATTGCACAGTCAGCTTTCATGAGCCTGGGTGATACAGCTCTGTGTGACAACGCCACTGCTCCTTACGAACCTTAGTGGAAAGGACTGGCTTGTGATGAGAGAGCCCTGGAAAAGAAAGCTCCTCGTGTATAGGACTAGCAGCAGCCCTGAAGAATGCTGACTGCCTGCACTGAAGGAACAATGACAGAGAAACTGGGAGACTGAGGAAAATCAGCTTTTTAATGTACTGGTAAATGTAAAATATGTCTGTCTTATCCTCTGAAAAACTCACGATGCTTTGACTGCATCTAGATTTGTGCGGTACAAATGGGGCCATGCTTCTGGATCTGCCATACTTCATTACCCTGCAGGGTAACTTTGTTCAGGAACTTGAAATGTTTTTCCTCTCTAGGTTTGAAAAACCAATGACCCCATTCTGGCATTGGAAAGTGGGGGTTCATCATAAAGGTGGTTCATCTCAAAAATAAGACAGAGAATTGTTATTTGCAGAATAATGCTCTAAGATCAAAGTTCCTTTCGGCAAAGTAAAATTTGGCATGCTTGGGTTGGAAGAAAAGTCCGATTCTCCCCAGTTTTGTCAATGTCAGACTAATTCAGGAGAATGCCTTTGTACTGCCTCTGATACGGGCACCTTCTAGATGGGCTGTATTCTGGACCCACAATCTCCGTGTTTAGATCAGTCCCTTGGGATTGAAAGGCCTGGACCCAGGACATGTTTAAATTCTAGTTATTGGGAGGACACATTCAGAAGAGAGACAAGAAAGCTAATTACTTAACTCTAGAGCTTCAGCCCATCACACCTGGAAGAAAGTGGGGAATGCAGACTTGGAAATGCAGTCTTGAACCTGTAGCCATTGCTCTTTCTAGTGAGAAAACACAATGCTGTAGTGCAACTTTTTCATGAATGTAGTTACTGTACAATATTATTTTCTATTTACATGCTACTTCATGAATTTCCATTCTTGCAAGCAAATTACATTTGCTCACTCTCTTCTGGCTATGAAATCTGCCAGTCAAACAAAGCATTTTGACTATAGGCCAGTGGTTTTCCAATCATCTTCGAGATAGGAGAAACTTCCTGAGCATTTCCAGCCTGTGGTTGGGTTCCGAGTAAGATTTTGTTTGATAAAAGAACTTTTCAGGCTCAAAAATCAAGTTTGTAAACCACCAGTAAGAGCGAATAGAGGCCAAATTCGTGCAACATGACAAAAGTAAGAAAGAATTAATCTGGAAGCATTGAAAAGTCACTGTTGGAATTTAGACTATGTTACAAGCCAGTGGTTTGAAGCTAAAAGAGATGTGAAAAAAGCCATCCATATTAAATTGAAGATTGTTGTCCTGATATTATTCTTACTCAAGGACTATTGATTTTTTTTTTTAAATCAAGCTGTTAAAAATGTTGTGCTAAGGATGAAACCATATTCAATGACAAATGGACTGCATAAACTATCTCCACTGGGCCTTATCAAAGCTTTTCACATGGCGCTTGGATGGTTTGTTTTCAGGGCAGAATCCAGTCCTGCATCCTTATCTAGCTTCATTATTATGGATATGAACATGGTTCCGAGGCTCTCACTAGTTCCACAAAAGGAGATTTTGTAAAAGGCAGCCTGATAAATTCTCTATTCAACAAGAGAGCTGAAGAATGTTTTTCCCCACTGTACTGTAGTTTAAAGACGTCTGACCTGAGTTTCTACAGGAACTTGTTTTTATCGGGAGAATATTTAGGTTACAATCCTTGACTATTAGTCTTCCCCCTGCTCTTTCTCCACACTAAGTTTAAGTACTTTTCCCCCACATGTACTAGTCCTGGTTTTCCAGGAAAAGACAGACTGGGGTAGAAGACACTGAGAGCTGCGCCCAACATCAGGAAAAGCATTTCACAGGAACGTAAAGCTCGCTTTGTCACTATGTAAATTCAGATCAGTCCAGGTCACTTGGAAAAACAGAAGGGTAGTTTTAGGCTGAAACTCCTCATTACCACATTTTCTACCACGGAGGCTGCCTAGTTGTTCTCTGTTTTCTGTTTTTGTTTTCGTTTTTCTTTTCACACCGAAAAGTTAAAAAGTTAAACTTGTAGGCCAAGAAACCAAAAGTCTGTCATTGGTGTGAGCAGTAGTACACTTTCAACTTACTGGCAAGGGTGTTCACTACAAGCTGAGCATTACGCTAAGATTATCTGATTTCTTTCTTATAACAACTCTGAAGAAGGAAACTTTTTTATTCCACCTTTGTGGATTAAGAAATTGAAGCTGAGAGGGATTACATGATTTTCCCAAGTTCACTCTGCTAGTAAATAGCAGGAAAATGATGCAAATCTAAGCAGTGGGACCCAGGGTTTGAGCACTTAACTGCATGCCATGCAACAGAGTTCCAGGAAATGGTGGGGGAGTAACTGCAACAGCTGGTGATGCAGAGGCTGAGCAGCAACAAAGGGTGAAGGGCTATTGTTCTTTTCCTTGTACCGCTTTTCTGGGTCCAGCTTCTTAGCATCATCATTGCAAGAATGTCCAAATCTGTAGAAAATTTGTATAAGAATTTATTTGTGCCAAACATGGCACACACTTGGAAGCGAGATCTCAACAGACAAAGAAAGTGCTTCCTGACATGACAGTTTGCAGTTGGCCTTATATATTTGGAATTTAGGAAAGAATGTAAGGAAGAGCATATGAATGTGGGAGAAAGCAAGGTAGCGAAATCTCTCTGACTGGATTACAAGATAGTTATCGAGAGTTTGTGCTCTCTTGAAGGTGGTGGCACTTGAGGGGGGATCTGAAAAGGAAGCATTTCAAAACCGTGTTAACCTAGATGCACAAAAACAGTGGCAATGGCTTGCTTCAGGCAGGGATAACATTTTACTAGAGAAGTCACAGGCCAGAGACAGGACTATGCATCATAGACCTGCCCAGTTAGGAATTTGTGATCAGATAACCCTGGGAGGTTACTTTCTACTAGATTATTCTGGAGCCCCTCTTTACGTCCAACATTCATCTATGCATAATACGAAATTTTCTATCCCTCTTCAACTTAATGTGCCCTATGTAATAGTTTGTATGAGGTGGAATCTGCATAAGTCAGGTGAAACTAAATAGGACAGGAAAGGAGCAAGGTGGGTAGGATAGATTTTTTTTTTAACTTGGAAGCTAAGAGAGAAAGGAATTATAGGGGATAAAGAAGTGGGAATGGGGAGAAAAACAGTAATTATGAGAAAGGAACAGCAATTGGAAAGCAGTTAATTCTTACTCTATTGTAAAAATGCATGGGCTAGCCTGAATTTATTCTCTCTCTCTCTCTCTCTCTCTCTCTTCATTTCTTTTTTCTATCCTTCCTTCCTTATTTTGTTAAGCTCTTTCAGATCCTCACAATCATAAACGTGCTCAGGGCATCATAATTATGATAGTTATTTGTCAGGGAACTGAAGAAAATAAGAGAAGGAAAAAACAGAAAATAAATCTAGCAGCTAAACCATCAGGACTTGGTGATACTAGACTTTTGTTCACAAAGTCAGACCTGAAAGAGAACTGGAAAACATTCAGCTACTAACATAATAGTATCTCATTGCCTTCCTTTTGTCAACAGGCCTCCAGTGGCTGCCTGTCTCTCCTTCTCTCTCTCTGTGTCATGGCTTTTACTTATTGCCACCACGGATTCTTCTTACTCTCCTTTTTACTACCTCATGGCTTTTTCTTACTCTTGACTTTGCATCATAGTCTTGCCTTCCTCTATACATGTTTTGACATAGAAACGTCCAAACCTGTAGAGAATTTTCATAAGACTTAATTTGAGCCAAACTAGTGACATATGCCAGGGAGTAAGATCCCAAAGGCTCCAAAAAGTAACAGTTTTGCAGCTTCTTTTATGCATTTGAAATTAAGGATGAAATTTAAGAGATTACATGGCCATGGGAAAAGGCAAGGCCGGGACTGGAACACAAGATAGTCAACAAGATTATGTGCTTTCTTGAGGGTTAATACCCACTTCAGGGTTATTCTGGTATTTCAGAGGTGTGCTAAGCTAGATGCACAGAACAGTGGACAGGGCTGGCTTAAAACCTTTCACTGACAAAGTTATAGGCCTAGAGCGTGACTACCCACCATGACCTGCCCGTTAGGAACTTATGATCAGATCATCCTGTGAGGTTATTGTCCATAGAACCTCTTTTTTTCCATCAGCATATATCACAGCTTTTGCCAGTCCATCCAAGGAAGTCTAGTTTATTCATTCTTTCATTCATAGAATATTTAGTTTGGAATAGACTTCTGTCATATGTTTCCTTGATACTCCTTCCCTATATTGAATATTTTTTAGAACACCTGACCAATTCACTAGAATCCCTTAATTGTCCCTTTCACCCTCATAAATGAGGACTATAAGTCATTTTGTATAATATGATCCCACTTCCTTATCAACCAGACCAGTCACGAGATCAGTCAATCGCAGTTTCTTCTCCAGCAATTAGAAATAGTAATGAAGAACAAGTCAGTCTCTCTCTTTCATTCCATTCTGAAATGAAATCCTCTTTCATCCAAGGAGGTCGCTGGCTTTAGCTTGTGTAACGTGGCTGTTCCTGATCCTCACCTAGTAATGCACGGTCTTTTTTTCTCCAGCCCAGACAGAATTCAGTTTTCTCACTAGTTTCCATGAAAGTGTCTGGGCATTCTGAGTATCTTATACTTTTTGTAGTCTTCACTGTAAGTGAGGTGAAGGGGAGAGAGGTCACTCAGTCTCTCCTCTTCCTCTCCTTCTTAACTCTGTCTCTTCTGAGTCACATTGATTCTTCCCTTTGTTTTATGCAGAGGAGTTTAGAGTAATCATCTTTTGCAACTTGTGCATGCCCTGAAGACTCACCCACTAAGCCAATGAGCTTATCAAAGTATTACTTTCAAACTAGATATTCCTCCTCAGGGGAATTCTTGTCATTACAATTATCTTCTTCAGAAAGGTTTGTACTGGGAAGCTATAACCAGCTTGATAACAGCACTTATATTGGTGAGCAAAGAAGTTAGTCTTTGGAAAAAATTAAGAGAAGCAGAGAGTCAGAAAGAGAACACTGCTTAAGTAGACAACAGCTCTCAACTTCTGGTACCTGTCCTCCCTAAGGTCAGGCTGTATCCCTCCCCCTGTTCTATGAAATAGCCCATTACCTAATAATTCCATTTTTAACTTAGATTAGCTAGGCTATATAGCACTTGTCACCCAATAATCCAAATTAATATATTCTCCTGTCAAAAAAGCATCACTTTTTATTACCATTAACAGTCATCTTGTCTTCACTCTTCACTTGGATGAAAGCTTCTTAAGGGCAAGGACTGTATTTGTCTTGCTCACTATTTTATTCTCAGTACTTAGTGTGTTTTCCAGACACATAATGACTATATTTTGAATGACTATACAGTTATTACTGCCAATTGTGTGTTATGCTCTGTCTTTCGCACTGTGATTATAAAGATGAAAGACATGACCCTTGACCTCACACTGCTTTGAGTCTAGATTATTCTCAGATCAGTTCAGTTCTACTTCTACTTTAATTGTCCCTTGTTTAGACAGGGCTCTGAGTTTTGGTGCAAGGGGACAACGTTGACTCAAATGACCAAGTCTCACAAGGGGCAGGGATAAAACTGGGCCTTGGGGACAGCTGGAACCAGAAACAAATGTAGCCAGACTATTCCCCATGTCAAACTTATTTCCTCCTGAGTCTGATGTGGCAACCACCAGCAGTTTTCACACTTACATGATTCCAACTTTATTATGACTTTCCATGGTTCCAATGTGAAAAATACTGGGGAAACCCTCTAATTGGTTCAGCTTGGGTTAGGTGTATTTCTCTGGGCCTATCACTGTGAAGGGAAGGCACTAGGTTTATTTTAGGTTGGGTTTCCATCTCTACACCAGTAATGCCCAGCAAGGTCTGTAGGACGGTGGCACCTCACAATCCTAGCCCCGTGGATGGGGCGTGACCAGAATAGGGGCGGGTACTCTTCCAGGCACACAAAATAAAACATGTCTGCCCACCCCATCTCCTTATCTTCAATTCATCAACTCCTTTCCCTGACTTTATTTAACAAAATCCTATTAAATGGTCTTTAAGTGTACGGCATTGTGGCTTACTCTTAGAGTAAGCATTTACATTTTATATGTCGAAATTAACTTTTAAAAGGAAAACAAATGACTTTTCTTAATTCCTGTACTCATAACCCACTGTCTCCTGCATTTACTTTGCAGAGTCACAGCATAGCAAAACCTTCCAGCGCTGGTTTATTTGGATCATCCCTGAGCCCATGAGCCAGGTTATTTTATCTTTGCTCCTATCCTTGCCATCCCTAATCTGTCAGGCAGTCCTGGATCTATACCATCAGGCTTGTTTGTTCTACTTCTCTACCCTTTTATCATGGTTCCATTAACTCACATCCAAAGATGTCAAGAGAATAAATAGCCCAATAAAACAAAAGAATATACTTCCAGATTTTAAAAGAAAGAAACATATAAGAAATACATAAATCATATGTATGACAATGGCCCAGAAGATTGCATG
This sequence comes from Tonatia bakeri, assembly GCA_004024845.1. Classification (NCBI taxonomy): domain Eukaryota; kingdom Metazoa; phylum Chordata; class Mammalia; order Chiroptera; family Phyllostomidae; genus Tonatia; species Tonatia bakeri. The sequence continues at coordinate 28,689 of PVIA01012420.1, forward strand.
GGAAGATCTTTGTGTTTTCTGTAGGAGAAAAGAAAAATGGAATTTTCATGCCTTGCATCAGCATTTGACAGCTGGGGTTATTGTACGCTGGTCACCAAACAGGAGGGATGCACATCAGGAATAATTTTGCCTGGATAAGCACAATTGCATGGAGGATGACCACACATTTTCTCTGGTGATCATTTTATACAGGGAATAATTTATACATGAGCCTAACCTACATTTTGTCTAAGAAATTATTAATCATGACTATTTCCTCCTTATAAAATATGGTCCCTTACAATAAAGGCTTGGCCTGCCAACTTCCTATCACTTAATGTCACACCTGTGTAACGGAGACTCACGTCTCCATGAGCTCTCCCGAGATAAATAGAAGGCACTTGTCCGAGAGTAATAAGCACCTGCTACACAGGTTGCTAAGAGCTCAAATAAAGATAAATTTGTTAGCCTGACCTAAATGTTCTCTAAACCTCAAATTAATCTAATGTTATCTGACATTTGGCACTTCCTTTATCTAAACCAAAAGGACTCCTTTTTGGTCAGGGTCTCATCACTCTTTTCCAAGCAGTAACTGTTATTTTGCCTCCTGGTGCTTACCTGCTGCTTCACTAGGGCATGTTGTGATTTTCAAGTTTAGCATCTGAACTTTAGTGAAATATAATTCTAAGTCATTCTGAATCAAAGTATAGTTCCTGGAGTCAATACTAATGTAAGAATAAGCTTAGCATCAAAGGGGATCTTTTTTTAAGAGTTTCTATGTGACTTGAATTAGTAATAAATTCTTTTAGCATTTAAAATATGCACTTTAGAGATCTCTTAATTTTAAGCTCATAGATTTACAGTTGAGAAAACTCACACTCCAAGAAGTAATTTTCCCCAAGGTCACACGGACATCAGTGACAGAGTGCTAGCTTATGCTAGGCATCGTGTTGTTTTACCTTAATTGTGGAGAAAGTAAAACTATTTAACTGTTCAAAATATGTTCTAAACACCTCTATATATTTAGCTATGACAAAGACATTTTTTTTCTGTCAATGAAAGGCTGGATCGGTGAACAGCCAGCAATTTAGATTCTGCTTCTTCTATAGATTCACAAATTACTAATTACTTACCTTTCTAGGAAGTAAAGATTCAGTACACCAAGCTTTAAGAGGAAGAAGGCAACAGAGAGGGAGTGGAAAAAGGGATTGAGAAAGTCACCAGCTTCAGATGCAGAAAACAACTGCCCCAATCTCCCCGTTAGATAAGAACAGACTTATACTACTAATATTATTACTACTCTTGTTATTATTATTTATCATAATCTAACCTCTAATATCCTCCCAAAGCAAGCTCTGAAATGCAGTTTGCAGCTGTTAGAAACATATTCTTCTTTTCTTCTCTTTTTCTTAATTTAATAGTTCATACTGTCTTTTAACACAGAAGCAGGTACAAAAGAGAGTAACCAATGCATGTTTTAGCCCATTCATAAAGGGAAAATATTTTTTTCACTACTTTAGGGAGCTCCTGCCTGAAACTCTTTCTTTTTATTGGTCTCCATAGCCTTTATTTAATTTTTTTATTGTTGTTCAAGTACAGTTTTCTCCATTTTCCTCCCACCACTCCCCTGAATTCCATCCGTCCCTATCTCCCACCCTTGATCCTACTCCCTTTGGCTTTGTTCATGGGTCCTTTACACATGTCCCTTGATGACCCTACCCCTTTTCCCCTATTATCCCTGTCCCCCTCTCTTCTGGTTACTGTCAGTTTGTTCTTTATTCCAATGTCTCTGGTTATATTTTGCTTGCTTGATTGTTTTGTTGATTAGGTTCCACTTATCGGTGAGATCCTATGGTATTTGTCTTCCACTGCCAGGCTTATTTCATTTAAATAATGCTCTCCGGATCCATCCATGCTACTGCAAAGGGTAAGAGCTCCTTCTTTCTCTTTGCTGTGTTGTATTCCATTGTGTAAATGTACCAAAAAAAACTATGGTATTCTCCTTTTCTGATCAAAGCCTGTCTGCTATGGTGTCATCTGGAAGCCCGGTGTTTATAGACAGCAGTTTGCTGATGGACTGGAATAAAAGTTTTTTTTCAAGATTTTCACTGGAACCTGACCTGATCTTATGACTGGAACAGGAGAGGTGGCTGTATAGTAGGACAGGACAGACCTCTGGACTCACACCTAGTGTGCCTCAAACACCAAGAGTCCAAAGGGCTGTGTGATCACCACACTCCCAGCAACCCTTCCCATCTTATAAATTTCTTTTTTTCACCATTTTGACCAGCTGATCAACCTCTCTTGTTTCCATGATTAAATCTCTCTAGTTTACGGGTCTGCCTACCCTCTCCACAGGATTATCATACAATGCTGCAGATTTTCCCAAACATCTGCCCATTTTATTTATTCAGAGGTGACAGCTTTCCCTCAGACTAAGTCTGATCTCCTAGGGGACCAAATGCTCTTAGCAGAATTTTTTTTGTTATTCTAAACTTTCTTCTCCTAAAATAGATTATTTAATCATGTAATCTTGATATCCAGAGTATCTGTGTATTTGTTTAACATCAGAATTAAATTTAAATTTAAAAATTCACTAATATTTTCTATGTTCTGTAGGAGGCAGATTGCAGCAATTGTAAATTCAGTGACAATACTACACAGCAATGAAAAAGAATGAATTATCTTTGTATGCACATCACAGATGAATCTCCCAGACATAATGAATTTCCCAGGTGAGCAAGAGAAAGGGCACACAAAGGAGTGCATGCTGAATAATTCCATATTTATGAAGTTCACAAGCAGCAAACCTAATCTATGGTAGCACAGGTCAGAGAGAGGCTGCCATTGGCAGGATACAACTGCAAGTGAGCACCAAGATTCTGCAGGTGCTGCCAGGAAAGTTCTATCTTGATCTAGGAGGTGGCAAAATTAATTTATGCTTCTTTACATATTTGCCCAGTTGTAGACTAAGATTTGTTTACTTTACTACATGTAAGTGTATATCTAGTTTGCTTTCATTTTAAAAATTGTAAAAGTATGTTATATCTGTATTTGATTTGATTTGATTTTTTTTCATTTTATATCAGCTTATGGACATTTTTTTTACATTTGTATAACTCCATTGTATGTGGATATACCATTGCTTATTCAATCAGTTCTCTGTGGTTGTATTCCTGTATTTAAAAAAATTTTTTTTTTCAAAATCTAGTGACTGGCTATACCCTGTGATTTATATAAGAATCCTTTAGGATAACCATTTCTGTAGTTTTCTCTTCAGGGTACACAAAGTCTGTAGTCCCAGCCTTTGTTAGTGGGGAGGCCAGTGGCCCCCCCAGCTTGGTTGCTCTTCTGGGGCGATCACAGCCAGGCTGCCCACAAAGAGGAGAGGCTCCACACCTCCTCAATGCACTTGGCTTAGTCTTCCAGCATTGCTGTGATCGCCCGGGGCCTTCTCGTCAGGATCCTCTCCTTGATATCCAGAGTATCTGTGTATCTTTCTGGATATGCCAGACATAACCAAAAAACATCCAGAAATCCTCCTTTAAATATTTAAAAATTATTTTAAAAATAACATTATAAAAGCAAAGTGTACTATAGTCAACTCATAATCCTCAGAAAACTAGTACAAGAAACAGGAGCGGGATCCCCTCATCACAGCACACTAATGAGTCACTTGTTTCCTCCTATTTTCTTTGTCCATCCTTGTCTATATGTATAAATAATTTAAAAGATTTCAAAACATATAATTATAGTTAGAACATTTTTACTTAATTCATCACATAATTTTGAAAATATCTCATTAAATTAATATACTGTTATTTATTCTCATTTTGTAAAGCATTTAATGTGTTTTTAGTTTTTTTGGTGTTGTGAATAATGAGTATTTTCAAGTGTGTAGCTTTGTTTTATTGTTTCAACATTGAACATAGCTTATATTTTCAGGGCCAGGATTACTGGATGAGGACTGGGTTGTCTCTTGGAACATACAGGCAAATTTGCTTTAGAAAAATATTACACTGATTATAAGCTGCTAGCAATGCATCGTTGTTACCAGTTTCATCACAGTCTTGCCAAGACTAAATAATTTCTTTTTTTTTTAAATAACGGCTTTACTGAAATATCATTCACATACCACCCATACCCATTAGCAATCACTCCCTATTTTCCCTCCTCTCAGCCCTTGGCAAAACTAATCAACTTTCTGCTTCTATGGGTAGGCCTATTCTGAACATTATGTATAACTGGAAAAACACAATACGTGATCTTATATCTGGCTTCTTTCACTGAGGCTGATTTTTTTTTTTAGGTTTATCCATATTGTGACATAAATCAGTATTTCATTTTTTTATGGCTGAAAAAATATTCCATCATATGGATATAACACTTTGATTGATTCATCAGTTGATAGACATGTGGGTTGTTTTCATCATTTTGCTATTATAAATAATGTTGTTATGAGCATCTGTATACAAGTTTTTGTGTGGATGTGTTTCAAATTCTATGAATACTAAGTAGGAGTGGAATTGCTGGGTTACTCTATATTTAACTTTATGAGGAACTGATAAACTGTTTTCAACAGTGGCACACTATTTTATATTCCCACAAGCAATCTACGAAGATTCCAATTTCTCCTCATCTCCCATTTCTTGTATTTTCTTTTTAACTTTCTTGATGGTGTCCTTTGAAGCCCACAATTTTAATTTTGATAGAGTCCAATTTTTTTTCTTTTTGTGACTTGTTCTTTTGTTGTCTTATCTAAGAAACTGTTTCTTAATTCTCAAAGATTTACATCTATGTTTTCTTCTAAGGGTTTCATAGTTTTAGCTCTTACACTTAAGTCTATGGACCATTTTGAGTTAATTTTTGTGTGAAGTAGTGTTTAACTTTTATCTTTTGCATGTGGATATACATTTGGTTCAGCATCATTTGTTGAAAGACTATTCTTCCCCCATTTGAATTGCCTTGGCCTTGTTATTGAAATCAATTGACCTTAGATATAAGAGTTTATTTCTAAATTCTAAATTCAATTCTATTAATCCATGTTTCTGTCCTTATTGCAGTAGCATGCTGTCTTGTTTATCATATCTTTATAGTAAATTTTAAAATCGAGAAAGATATGGTCTCCAATTTGTCAAGCCTGTTTTGGCCAAGTCCCTTGGATTTCCATATGAATGTTACAATAAGCTTGTCAATTTCTATCCAAAAAAAGAAGGTTTTAAAAAAAATCCTCACCAGAGGGTATGTTTATTGATTTCAGAGACATAGGTAGGGGAGGGGGGAGAGAAAAAGAGAAAGGTAGGGAGAGAAAAACACCAGTTGATTGCTTTCCAGATGCACTGCCCTGGCCAAGGATCAAACCTGAAACTAGGAATCTGCCCTAACTGGGAATCAAACCCACAACCATCTGGTGTATGGGATGATGCTCCAACCAACAAACCCACCCAACCATGGCAGCAGCTGGAATTTTGATAAGTATTGTATTGAATCTGCAGATTTGGATGTGTTGCCACATTAAATCTTTTAATCCATAAATATAAAATATCTTTCTATTTATTTCGGTCACCTTTATTTTTTTTCAACCATGTTTTCTGGCTTTAAGTGTACAAGTCTTACACAGTTTTTATTAAATTTATTCCTAAAAAATTATTCTTTTTGATGTGATCACAAATGCAATTGTTTTTTAAATTTCATTTACAGATTGTTCATTTATAGTCCATAAAAATGCAGTTGATTTTTGTATATTATCTGATATTTTACAACTTTGCTAAATTCATTTATTACTTCTTATAGTTTTTTTTGTGCACTTCTTCATATTTTCTATGTATAAGATTATGTCATATACAAATACAGATAATTTTACTTCTTCCTTTCTGACCTGGATGACTTTCTAAAACAATTTAATTGCCTACTTGCTTAAACTAATACCTTTAGTACAGTATTGAAAGAAGTGGTGAGGGTACACATGCTTATCTCATTCCTGATCGTAGGGAGAAGTATCTAACCATTAAGTATGATGCTAGTTGTGGGGTTCTGTAGATGACCTTAATTTGGTCAAGGGAGCTCTCTTCTATTTTTAGTTTATTGAGTATTTTCCTCATGAAAGAGTGTGGGATTCGTCAAATGTTTTATCTCTGTGTATTGAGTTGATAATTTGCTTTTTTCTTTTTTAAAAAAATTAATGTGGTATATTATACTGATTGACTTTTGTTGAAATACCCATGCCTAGGATAAAATTTACTTGCTCAGGGTATATAATCTTTTTTACATGTTATAAGACTTGGTCTACTAGTATTTTGTTGAAGATTTTACATCTATATTTATAAGACATATTGGTTTATAGTTTTCTTGTGGTGTTTTTGTTCAGTGTTGATATCTGGGTAATATTTCACTGTTATTCATTCTCCTTTAAACATTTGATAGAATCCACCAGAATATAATTTTTTATGCACTTAAATGGTATGGTATTAACACAATGTTATTTTACCTTCTAGTTCTTTGATGACTAATGAGGTTAAACGTTTTCCCATATGTTTGCTTACTAACTATTTCTGCTAGTATGTACTTTTTGTTCACGTGCTTTGCTCATTTTCATGTCAGGGTTTCAGTGTTTTTCTTATCAATTTGAATGAGCTTTTAATAAATGGTAACCCTCAGATCATTACATTTTATTCTGGTAATTTTTCATTGTCCAGCAGTATTAGTGTATTTTAAGCAGAGGGAGGATAAGTCAAGGTTTAAAAACATTTCTGTTTATAATACTTTTCTCATAATTTTATCCAGTTGGCATGCAAAATTATTCTATATTTAAGGGGGAGAACAAGAGATCACAAATTTAATTAAAAGTAAATTTATGTTCCTTGATGCCCAGACCAATTTTAAAAATTTATTTTCTTGCATATGTATTTGTTTTTACTATACCAAACTAGGCATATATATTAGATGTATCAGATCCATAAGGTTTTATCTTCTGAGTTCTTGCTCATGGTTCCGTTCAGTGAGTTTGACTTGCTGAGTACCATGCCTACATGCTCAGTTCAACAACAAATTCAACTTCCTCTGACTTTTTGTTTAACCCCAGAAGACATCAAAATGATAATCAAACAATTTAATATGTATATTAAAAAATTAATTCTGCTTACCATGCTAATTAAGAGCTCATGAAGAGGACTTGATGAGTCCTCTATAATGTCAAATATTTGATTAAGGAGACCAGCTGGCATAGGCTCTGATTAGGGGATTTTAAGATAAATATCATTTCACACAGGCTATCACAATGCCTGAACATCCCCCATTAAACATGCATTATTTGTTTCCATTTAGAAATATTTATAGTAGTTTGATTTATTATACACTGCTTAATACATTTGCACACGTTCCTGCAGATTAGTCAAGAGGGCCGAGCAGTTGGGCACCCCTGTAAGTTCTGTTCAGAGTCGGGGATACCTCACGAAGGGGAGCAGGTGTACCAGTGGAGACTAGGAAGATTACTAGTTTCTACCTGATGCTTCCCCTTGGCTACAGGCAGTTTGGTTTGTATTTCAGCTTCCTTTTCAGGATTCCGTCATATGTGATCTTATTCCCTTCCAACTGAGGGAGAGAGAGAGAATTTGTGGTCAGATCTGGAAGTCTTTTTCTACATAATTTTCTGTGTGTGTGTGTGTGTGTGTGTGTGAGAGAGAGAGAGAGAGAGAGAGAAGGTATGTGGATGTGGGTGGATGAGTTTAAATGCAGAAAAATTGAACAAAACACACACAGGTGCATTTTTGCAACCATAGATTAGGAACCAAATCACTCTGAAAGTTTGCTTTAAGACAGTGATTTAAATTGGCTTAAGTGTAGAAGATCTTGCTTGGCTCTTTGCACTGTAACCAGAAACAAAGCTATCATTTGCATTAGGAGATTTTTATTTCCTACTCTCTTACCTCTCATTTGATGGGTATACATATAGTCATACAATGTCTGCTCCTTCCAGACCTGCAGGAACAATGTCCGTGCTGACTATATGGGGGGGGAATGTTTAATCACTTGTTTTTAATCATTTTTGTGTTTCCTTTCTGTTTTGGTCCATTTCTCCTGATCATAAATGTCACTATTCCTATAAATTTTATTCCTTTAAGAAGCATCCCACAGCATACATATCTATATGTGCAATTTAATCAATGTAGCTGTCATTAGAAGCTTGCTAGAAATATATTAAATAAAAATTTTTCCATAAGTTGTTTTTATTTCATTTTTTGAACTACATAAAGCTACAGGCTCTATCCTTTATGTCCACATGATTTTTATTTTAAAACCTAACCTTTCTGGATCTCAGTTTCCCTATTCTTAGTAGGAAGATAATTCTTCCCTTTTAAGATTGGTGAGAGGTTCTGCCACACATTTGTTCCAGCCCTCTTGGCCAGTGTTGCAAGAATGGAGGCCGTTAGCCAAAGGGAGGATAAAAGGCCAAATAGGGTCATCAGAGATCTCAGCTCTGTCTTCTCTGCTGCCCAGATGACTCATGGCCCTTGCCCATTAACTAAAAAATCACCCTGGGTGAAGGGAAGGAGAAAAGAGAGAGAATAAAGTCCTGAAGTGATGTGACTATATAAAACCATGAATAACCAAGACAATACTGGAGTGGCTGTTCGCTATGTATTAGCCAACTGACTTCGTTCATTAACCTGCCATTGTGAGTCTCCTTCCTCGTAGTCCCACAGATCCCACAGCCTATTATTCTCTTCAATCCCTGCTGAATTTAGGTTGACAGAGAGCTGGGAGATTTGGCGTAGAGAGTTTAAAAACTGTTTCTGTGCCCTTTCTTCTTATTCTTGTATCCTTATGGATATACTAATCATTATTATATCCTAAGTGTTGAAAACACTCATAAAAATTTGTAAGTCACTGCTTGGAAACTTTTCTCCAATCTGAAGTACTATTTATGTTTGAGCTGTTGCTAATGGAAACCTTCTACCCAAAGTCCAGGGAAAAATGTACCTTTTACTCACCTTACTCACATAAACATCAAATTATTAAAGCATCTACAGTCCTAAGTGTATCAACATTACCATTAATTGCAACTAGGTCATCAGAACTTGAAATAGGTAATAAGCCTCACCATTAGCAAAAGCCCAGAGAGCAGAGGTCGAGTTGGGTTTTCATACAAACTAGAGGCTTCTAAAAGCTTTAACATAGGAAACTGTTTATCAACTCTTTACATCCCGCAAGGTGGATATGTTTTATTTATGCAGGGAGTACACATTGATTCGGTGAAGGAAGCGCTTCCCTTCTTACA